>CANHQG010000235.1:0-62202 GCA_947462335.1 Harmothoe impar
GTCCAGGTATTGACGTAATAAGCGCACATCCCCTAATAAGCGCACACACCCCTTTTAGGGCTAATCTTAGGCTGTAAAAACCCCAATATATATCAATTCCTTAGCCCAAAGGTGCAATTAAGGGGTCGTAACAGGCAAAACCAAGTGCATCATTTCAACATCAATAGTCTACTAGAAATATGTTAAAGCTGTGCTTGTTATACATCACTGTGACCTTATATAATGTCTCAATCAGGTTCCTTCTATTATTTGGAGTTTTAAATACTGTGGAATGGAAATGGAACAAAAACGTTCTTTTTTTTTCATCTTCTTTTCATTCAAACAGCATTATGGGATATAAAAAGACATTAATCCTGGGTTGTAATAATTGAAATGCGTTTTTGGTGTCATTCCTAAGGGCATTTTTTTTTCTTTTCTCAATATTCCAAATATTAAGGGCTGCAGAGCAGTTCGAAGTTGCCTAGTTACCAGAAACTGGTGATTTTCATGGGAAAATGAGAAAAATCATTGATATACGGTTATGACAATTTATAAGACACAAATGCTTGACATATTTTCACAATATTACACAAGCTTAAGTACCTTGTGGATCTTGCCTGTTGCGACCCCTTAACTGATAGGAATGTGTAATACAATACTTTGTTAAGTGAATTGTTTGCTTGCTATGTCGAACTAAGGCCTACAACACCGAAAAAATCGGGGGAAATGAGTGTGGGGGTGTGCGCTTATTAGAATGAAATTTCTCTTTTGTTTTTTCACTTAAATCTTTTTTTAAACGCACTGTGCACTTATTAGGGAGTGTTCATTTATTAGTTACAGGGGGGGGGGTGGTGGGTTTGGGGGGGCGTAAAAACTTCCGACCCCTCCTGAGGGGGGGGGGGGGTAAAAAATGTAGCAAAAATGCCCGTGCGTTACTATAGCTCAAAGGGGGTGGGCGAAAAATTTTCGACATATTTTCACGGTATATGTAAATAAAATTATGTCGAGTTAGTTATTGTCAATGGCCACCATAATCAGATCTCTGGTGCGGCATATAGGATCGACCCAAAGTGCGGCTTATACCCAAGTTAGGCGTATATGTGAGGTTTTACGGTATTTCATATTACAATGTACTATCCATTGCAGGAGGAGCTAGTACCCAAATCTGTATAACCGGTGAGTGACCAGATACATAGACAAAACTCCACGCCAATGACACACATGCACATCATACTTCACGAGTTGAAGCTGGGTCATATCACACGATGCCGAAGGCTGATTGTGATATGACCCAGCTTCAACGAGTGATGTATGATGTACATGTATGTTAATATGTGTGGTTTTGTGTTTATTACATGGCCCTACAGTCATTAAATGAAGAAAATCAACAAATTTGGAGGCCATGGAGTATGGCTACACCATACTTCATGGGGGCATGGAGTACGGAGCTCCCATAGGCTTAGCATAGAGAAGGCCATACCACCATGTAATAAAATGGAAAGACTACCACAGCAGCTGCATCAGTGTCAACATAGAGCAGGCAGAAAATGTAATACATCAGATTTGTATATTTTAAAGTTGGAACCAACATCCCAGCTAAAAAACAACGTTGTTTTACGTCAAAATAACGTTTTAAAACTTTATATAACGTTATGCCGGCCATAGTAAGGAGCCATTAGAGAAACATTATATAACGTTATGAAATGTTTTGTATAACCTCTTTTGTTTATTGGCACTGTATCAAATTGTACTACAAATAAAATGAACTCACCCAACATATACTCATTCAACAAGACACATAAAGTAAAAGAAGTCAGGTTTAGCCAAATGTATTAACTAAGCCTGTAATGTCTGCATATGCAAACATTTTCTATCATGAGATTCATGAGACTATCATCCTTTGAAAAGTATGTTACAGTAGACCAATAAGTAAAGCACATCCGTTCACTTTTCCCTGTCACTGTTAACCTTTGGTTTCTTTACATGAACTTTATCTTCAGGAATAAATTTATGAATGTTATCATTGTTACTGGACATCGATTCTCTGTCTCTTTGTAGCTCTATAGTGATCGATGCCCAGTTTTATACTTCAGACCAGAGGCTCATTTTGGCTGTTTTTCGCCTCACAGATTGCTTCTAGCGCAAAATCCTGACTAGGTGCCAATATATTCTCTATGCCAATGTGTGATATGAGGGGAGAAAACACTGCAACCTAAGTTAGAAAAAATCCTACTGAACAGTTTTTGAGAAAATTAGGGTTTTGTTGTCTTTTTTTGGTGTTTTTAGTACATTTCCTACATAACCCGTCAACGCCAGCATTTGTCACTTTTCAGGTATTTAGAATTATAATTTGACCTATTTTTATTCGCAGTAGGATTCGTGAATACCGAGCCATTCTAGAAAGGGTGTTATTTTGAAAAAATATGCAATCTTTGATGGTGTTTTTTGTCTCACAAAATGAGGATAGTTTGTTATGTTCGGATAAAACCTTAATTGATTGTTTTGATTGCTTTACATGCGATGAAGGGCCTATTGTAGGGCCAGATACCGGGTGTACTGCTGTCTTCAAAGACAGATTGGGAGTGGTGCTTGGTAACGCAGGGTAGTCCTTTATAGGGCTATCGGTTGAACCCCCTCCCCCACCCCCCAGTGTACGCCGAGTCAGCAAGTCTGGCACGCGGCGGTCAAGTGGGCTGCACCTTGTTACCCCTCTGCTGCCCCTCCCCCCCCCCCCCCCCGCCCCTACCCCGTACTCACTCTCTCCCCCCCCCCCCCCCAGATCAGATCACCTGCCCAGTGCCTTGTTTTGGTTAACATGGGTGTCAATGGGATCACCTACACTGGAGCCGGTGCCTACTGGACTACTGGTGGTGGTGTCCAGAAACGGGAATGGTCAGCGAGGTCAGTAAATGAGGTGGGTGGGGTTACGGTTCGGGTACCACGGTGGGGGGTGGGGGTGGGGGGGGGGGGGGGGGGTGGGGGGGGGGGGTGCCGTGGGTGATGCAGTTTAGCCCCCTCCCCCCCCCGAGGTGCAGGGGGTCATACCTCGCTATACTGGAGGGCCTTGACTGGAGGGGATATATGCAGTGGTAGTAGTAGTAGCAGCAGGGCAGGGTGCAGTACCAGCATGTCTGTAGGTATAGAGGAAGAGGGGTTATAATGGGGGTGGATGGCTAAATTCGACACGGCGACATGGGCATTTCTTAAAATCGACATGCTACATGGAGCTTAGTGACATGCGACATGAGGTTTGAAAAGATAGTGACAGGGGACATGAGCAATTCTGAAAATCGACATGGGACATGGGGATAATTAAGCGACATGGACATGCGACATGCGACATGGCCATTTCGTACAATCGACATGCGACATGGGACAGATTACCAAAACAAGAGCCACGTGGAATGACCACTGTAATCCAGAGGGGGGGGGGGGAGGTGGGGGGAGGGGGGGGGGGGGCACTGCCTATCATTTTAGGGTTTCCTAGGGTGTAGAATCCATATTTTGGGTCAAAATTACAATTTGGAAAATTCCAAGATGGCTGCCAAGATGGCCGCCAAATACTCAAGATTGTCTGATTTCCTTGTGTAATACATGGATTTTAGGGTTTCCTAGGGTGTAGATTTCATATTGTGGGTCAAAATTACAATTTGGGAAATTCCAAGATGGCTGCCAAGATGGCCACCAGAAACTCAAGATTGTCTGATCTGCTTGTGTAATACATGGATTTTAGGGTTTCCTAGGGTGTTGATTTCATATTTTGGGTCAAAATTACAATTTGGAAAATTCCAAGATGGCTGCCAAGATGGCCGCCAAATACTCAAGATTGTCTGATTTCCTTGTGTAATACATGGATTTTAGGGTTTCCTAGGGTGTAGATTTCATATTTTGGGTCAAAATTACAATTTGGGAAATTCCAAGATGGCTGCCAAGATGGCCACCAAAAATTCAAGATTGTCTGATCTGCTTGTGTAATAAATGGATTTTAGGGTTTCCTAGGGTGTAGAATCCATATTTTGGGTCAAAATTACAATTTGGAAAATTCCAAGATGGCTGCCAAGATGGCCGCCAAATACTCAAGATTGTCTGATTTCCTTGTGTAATACATGGATTTTAGGGTTTCCTAGGGTGTAGATTTCATATTTTGGGTCAAAATTACAATTTGGGAAATTCCAAGATGGCTGCCAAGATGGACACCAAAAATTCAAGATTGTCTGATCTGCTTGTGTAATACATGGATTTTAGGGTTTCCTAGGGTGTAGAATCCATATTTTGGGTCAAAATTACAATTTGGGAAATTCTAAGATGGCTGCCAAGATGGCCGCCAAAAATTCAAGATTGTCTGATCTGCTTGTGTAATACATGGATTTTAGGGTTTCCTAGGGTGTAGAATCCATATTTTGGGTCAAAATTACACTTTGGAAAATTCCAAGATGGCTGCCAAGATGGCCGCCAAAAATTCAAGATTGTCTGATTTGCTTATGTAATACATTGATTATAGGGTTTCCTAGGGTGTAGAATCCATATTTTGGGTCAAAATTACAATTTGGGAAATTCCAAGATGGCCCCCAGAAACTCAAGATTGTCTGATTTGCTTGTGTAATACATGGATTTTAGGGTTTCCTAGGGTGTAGAATCCATATTTTGGGTCAAAATTACAATTTGGAAAATTTGAACACAAGATGTAATGGAAATACAATAATCAAATAACACGTTATACAGACAAAGCCCACTCCCTTAGTTAACATTGGTGTTACTCTTAAATAGATAAAGTTTTAAACCGCTATATATTTAGTATCAGATTAATGCAACTACAATTTGTGATTGCACTTAAAGCATTGTGGCATGCAATGACTGGTAGCCACCTTGAATGTATGGGGTGCCAACTGTTCATGAAAGAAAGAAACGAAAGTATTTTTTTTAAGAATCAAATTAATGCAACTGCAATTCAAGATTGCATTTTAGCATTATGGCATTCAATGACTGGTGGCCATCTTGAACCTATGGGGTGCCAACTCTTCATGAAAAGAACAACTAAATTGGATTTTTTTAACAGTATAAAATTTATGCAACTACATTTCAAGATTGCATTTAAAGCATTGTGGCATTCAATGAATGGTGGCCATCCTAAACCTATGGGGTGCCAACTGTGTTTGAAAAGGGTATCAAATAGAAATTTTTATATGAATCATACAAATTAATGCAACTATAATTCTTCATTGCACTGAAAGCATTGTGGCATTTAGTAAATGGTAGCCATCTTGAATGGGTTGAATGAAGGAAAAATCAAATAGGATTTGTTTTTTTGATAGTATCAAATTAATGCAACTACAAGTCAAGATTGCATTTCAAGCATCGGGACATTCAATGAGTGATAGCCATCTTGAATCTATGGGATGCCAACTGTTCATGAAAGAAAAATGGAATAGATTTTTTTTTTATTAGTATCAAATTACTGCAACTGCAATTCGAGATTACATTGAAAGCATGGTGGCATTCAATGAATGGTTGCAATCTTGGATCTTTAAATGAACATACACACAGACATATTCATAGGCATGAACATGGTGTTCTCCTTCATATAGATATTCATGGATTTCTACTTCTACTAAATATAGATTTCTGTTGGAAGGATTCTGTTACATGGATGTCGATGTCCAGTTTTAGATATATATCCATATAGTGCATTGGAGTGCTATAATGTTGGACTGCTGTATATTTGTTATTATTATAGCCACTGCATCTCCTTAGCTGTCAACTTATTGTCATGAATTTAGGACAGTTGATGATAAAATAAGAGACTCAAACTAAGTTATTAGGATGTGAATTGGTACCCTTTATTCAGTATAGCTCCTCAGGGGTCACCACCCTACGGGCTCTTTCTTGCATTAGATAGGAAAGTTGAATGAGCTGACCAGCCTTATATACTGTGCCTCTCATAGCTCGATCTGCAGTATAGGAACCCATTAAAAGGGTAAGACACCCAATAGCGGTGGTAGGTAACACTGTAGGTGTGAGAAGTATTCAACTGTATATGCTATGTACTGTACTGTCCTTTTTGTTAGGTCTATCATCTAAAATAAACGGTGTATTCATTCTTGTTGAAATATAGGGACCTGTCCTTTTACTTTGTCTTTATTTATCATCCTAATTCCTTCTTGAGCTTTCACAAGATAAAAGCATATTAATTAACCTACTTATTGCCTACGTGATTCCATGTAACGCACTTACCACCACTTTACCCTGGGCAACGGGTCAGTGTGTATGACAAGTCAACACATGCTTGGCGTCCAGGACAGGTCATTGAGCCAAGTGATGCAGCACCTCGATCATATATCTTGGAGAACCAGAGAGGAAGTCTGGTTAGGCGTAACTGAGTCCATCTACAAGAGAGACCAGAAGGAAGACCATTGGAGATTCAGCAGCTGACAAGACCTATAAGGCCATCACATCCGCCTGTGTCTCCAAGGTCGTCACATCCGCCTGCCTCTGATACGCCTCCAAGGCTGCAATGACCACCGTCACCACAACTGGCTCCGAAGCATCCACCTCTGCCAAAACCACCATCGAGGCCGTCAGATGCACCAGCCAGTCATGCGGGAACAACTACCCGGAGTGGACGGGCGTCAATAAAACCGAGCTGATAAAAAGACTAGAGTTGACATTTGACAACTAGGGCAAAATAATCCCTACAAACGTCAGGGGGACAGGGCAGTCTACCCTTAACCCACCATTACATATAATCTTCAATACATAAGACAATTTGACAAATTGATTTCATATACCCATAACATCTTTCTGTAATAAGGGGGATGTAGTGATAGCCAGTGATAGCCACCCCACCAAGTGGTATAAACAGTAACTAATACTTTGGCTCCACCTGGTGGTGGACTGGGGAACTTGGGGGATCAGCCATTATGGAGCCATATTTGAAGATGTAAACATGCCAGTCATCTCAGGAATAAATCTATCAACATCTGCCTTACCAACTACTTTTATGGTTACATTATCATTACAGAGACTGTGCAATATTGGTACGTCATGTGACGACGGGTATTTCTAATTTCTGACGTCGATACCTGGTCTTCATTCCGAATCAAAATATAAATATATAATAGTAATTGATGTGAAGTTTATACATAGTATTGTCTGATGTTTTTTCGCTTCAACGCAATGTCTATCGAATGTTATGCTCACTTGCTGCCTGATTTTTTGTATGTGTTTTCTATGTACTGAATAGCTGAAGTTTTGGTACTTGACTTGTGCTTGATAAGCTGATGTAATTGTTATACTTTGGCCTCATTTGAGAGACGTTACTTATTGTAATGGAATTTGCGCCAAATAAAAATGTTGAAAACTCAACTCAACTTTGATTAGTTTATCTACCTGGGGATGTCTATCAAGTACATTTAATAGTTGGTTACATAATTACTGGAATAAAGGTAATAGGCTTAGTTGAAGACTTAGGCTTAGAAGAAAAGATAAGGAAAAAAGAGAAAAAAGGGGGGTACCGGGAGCCAGTTTTGAAAGCAGGGTTTCCTGACACATGGAGGGTTAATTTCTTGAGGGACGCATGTTGCATCAATGCATTATGCCCAATTGTTTTCTTAATGCATTAATGCAGTCCTTGCGAGTTTACTCAGTAACGCGATATTCAACTACTATGTATATGGCTCAGTCTCACAGAATTTCACGGAATTTTCATTTCCGTGAATATAGCGAAAATATATATCCAGCGAAATAAAGTACGACCACAGTATATGAAATGAAAATAATTTAAAGTTGTTTTATATTTATATGTAGCCCCTTTTACTTGCATTATAGCATAATGTTATATTTTTTCCTTTTCCCGGTCAAAGACTTAGAGCTACACTGTCCAAAGTGTTATGCAATAACCATCCACATATTTTTATATATATATATAATAGAAGAGATATGGAAAAAAAAGAAAGAAAAAAAGACTTTTTCTAGCCTCCCGGTCAAAGATGTCACCCAGTCAAAGACATCACCAGTCAAAGACGTCACCCGGTCAAAGACGATCCAATTGTTACAAAGTCGTGAGACTGGGCCATATGTGCTGCCCAGTAAAAAAAACAACGTTATACAATATTTTATTACGTTATATAACGTTTCCCTAAGGCTCCTTGCCAGGGCAGACCGTTATATTTAGTTTTAAAATACTATTTTGACGTAAAATAACGTTTTTTGTTAGCTGGGTGTACACTCCTCGTAGGCCAATGCCATAGAATGAACGATTTCATCCTATTTAACTCTAGGGGACCCAGGCCTCATTCTAATTCCGTCTTTAGAGTATACAGTCACCGACAAGATAATAACTTTCCATATCAATTAACCCATATTTTGTCTCTAATTTGTTTACCTACCTGCACACAGACACGTAGACCAAGTAATGCTCTTGGTCCCAAAAACAGAGTGTGTCAAGGATGAGGGGGAAGGGGGGGGGGGAGGGGGAGGGGGAGGGGGAGGGGGAGGGGGAGGGGAGGGGAGAGGAGGGGGCAACGGGGATGGGAGAAGGAGAGTAGTGCTACTAGTGGGGTTCCTTAGCAATATGATCGTTCATTTTGTGATAGAAGCATATCATTTGGTCCAGACATGCTTTGTATGATATTCTTTCAAATTAAGATGGGAGGCACCACGAATTTTGATGTTATTTTATCAGCCATTTGAAAATCTGTGAATTTTCCATTGTTTTTTAAAATGGACCATCCTCAGTCAAATGATATTAACTTCCAAATCAGAGCACAGCCCCATAGAGACTCTAAGTGCTCCACTTATCTAATATAGATATACTAACCTATTTCCACCTCATTTGCATAATTTGCATATTTGAGCTCCAAATCGGTATCACAAGTTTAAATTTATTCAAAAGGCACTAAAGCTAGTCAACATATACCTTGATAAATCCCTTTTTGGCCAAAAAATGAGAGTCTCCTGGAATTTGGAATCGTTAGGTCACTTTGGACTGTCTAAATCTAGGTCAAATTTAAATGCTCTAAAATTTATATTGCAGACTCTCCTAGGTTGAATACATTGAATCTTCAATTAGAATGAAGCCCTATACATAATATACTGACCTGCTTTAACATCATTTGCATAATTTGCATTTAAAAATTGATATAGAATTCATAGCTTTCCATTCTGACCTAGTTTTAGATGATCAAAAGTGACCTACTAATTCAAAATTCCAGGTGCCTCCCATCCTGAAATGAGAAAGTACCCTACAAACTATGTTGGGACCAAATTATGTGCTTCTATTCCAAAATGAACGATCATCCACATATTGGGAGCTAAGGCACCCCACTAGAGGTCTCATGTATATCGATTTTTCTAATAACACTTCTATCTACTGCGAGCTGTGATATGACACTTTGGAATGCTTCTGTGTATATAGACCCCTCCAAATTTTAGATCCATCCCTGCAACAACATAGCACAGGTGAGTTACTCACCAGCACTGCATTGGTGGATCATGTGCACCTACATCAAACAATGCTTGGTCACAATGATGTCTCTATACAGCATTGACGAGTTACCTGCCAGGGCTGCATTCATGCATCACTCACTAAAGAGGATGATGCATTAAAAAACGATTGTGCCCGATTCTGCCCTTTAGTCCAAGCTGATCTGAGTAATAAAGATGCCCCATTGTTTGTCTAGTTCTATTTCAGGGTCAGCATATGGAAGATTCCTCCCCCTCTCCCAAAGCCTTAGTAACCGGCAAACTCCCACCTGGATACATCTAGGTAGTGTCGCATGGTATAGCTTGAGCTGTCGCGGGACATTTTGCCCTGGTTCTGTGCCACTTGGGATCTAGCAAGGGCCGCTCTACCTTGACCTTGTCTGTTTGTCCTACTGTAATTAGCTTAACTGCCAAACATTTTTATCACAGCCAATTATCATTACTTCTGATTGATATCTTTGCTAACCTAGTTAAATATGGTATATTAGATAGTGGCCATTTGTGACAACAGGGGGGTGGGCAGGTGAATTTGCCGGGATGAGGATCAAATAAATTTGGATCCACTGATGGGGTAAGGGGAAAGAAAATAATTCAGGTCAAAACACTTTCAGCCCTTCCACTGAATAAGCGAGTGTGCCACTATACAGTATAGGGGTCGGCTGCAAAAAAACACACGAACAAACCCCTGCTTGGGGGCAGAAAAATGTGCGTCCTTCTATAGGGGGGAGGGGAGAAAATATTCCATGCATTCCTTCGCAAATCCCCCCCCCCTTGTGTTGTTAAAAATGTATCACCCCAGCATTATCATTTAATACCAGATTTACATACATACTTGTGTCTAGAAAGCTCCTGGTTAGTCGGGATCCACCACACACAGGCTGCAGTACTTCAGTTACTCGGGACCGCACAGGTAAAGTGTGGTGCCATTTTAGCCTTTCTTAATTTTTGTTGTACTTTGAATTTCTATACAGTGTTCTATGCGACTGACCTACCTTGATGCAGAAAAGACATAATATAACAAATATAGAAATCATAATACTTTGACAAATTTTACTCAGGGGCTAGTCAAGTCATCGGTAAGGGGTAATGGGGTGTATAGAGAATGATGACAAGACCAAGCTGTTCCTATACTAAGTGATGACAAAGGGAGATGGGGGTCTTGGAAAAATGCCTGAAAATCACTTGAATGGACCCTAAGGCATAATTGATGTGGAACAAGAATGGAATTTTAACACTTAGCGGGCTGCAGAATCTCCCAGGCACTTCCAGACACAGTTACCATGACCTGGGCATAGATCCGGGATCTAGATTAATATAGGCCTACCCACAGGCGTACTAAGCCTGTGGGTGGAGAGGTGTGTTGTTCTAAATATAGAAAGGCCCGTCACTGAGATGGTTCGATCATCTAGACACTTGGATGATGGGGTGCATATGCAGAACTAGAGTAAGATACAATTATATGCATTGCCACAGTTTGCCATATATGGAAATACAAAATATATGCAGACCCCATGAATGTA
Source organism: Harmothoe impar (assembly GCA_947462335.1). NCBI lineage: Eukaryota > Metazoa > Annelida > Polychaeta > Phyllodocida > Polynoidae > Harmothoe > Harmothoe impar. The sequence continues at coordinate 10,980 of CANHQG010000235.1, forward strand.
TATTTTACATGACATTGTGCAGAATATCACATTTTCTGTTAGTCCCCCTTCATCTGGGTGTCAACATAGCTGCAGAGCACTTTCCACATGGGCAGTCTGCAGTGCACTGTGTGATTAAGCTTTAGGCTTATAGGAAAAATATCAATCTAACTAACACAAATACAGGCAATTTATATAAGGTAAATAAAAATATATTTATCTATTTACCTATGCTTGAGTATTTATTATATGTGGAAGAAGTTAAGTAGGGCCCCTTACACCATAGGCAACACCACAAACAACAACAATAATAACAAAATGGCCGAAATCCAGGTGGCAGGCCTTCATGTATATACTACATATCACAGCTCTCCCCCCATAGGTTTAGGACTCAGAGTACGCCTGTGGGCCTACCAGTGTTTTGGAGGCGACTTTTGACCTAACTCCTAATATAGGCCTAAGCGACATGGCGACTTTTGGACAGAATTGAAAATAGACCAAAGACGACCCCTTTAATATTGCACCCCGCCTCTCCCCTCCAAATCGACCGTTTGAATTCCGCCCCTGATACCACGAGAGTGGAACCTCTCACCCTCCAGCGGGACAGGATGCACATGCTCCGCAAGATAGGACAAATATAACGTCACTAAGGGATATCCTAGGGCATTTTCCGGAATGTAGACTGGTGAGAATGCCCCTATAAAAGTATTACTGTTACGACTAGTATGTAATGGGGGGGCTCTGCCGCCCAACCCCCGTCTCTTTTCTTCTTTTTCTTCTACACCGCTGCCCCAAAATAAGACACTCAATTAAGATATTAAGATTTAAGATCAAAGGCGCACTGAACCGAGGACCTAACCCTGCCGAGTTTTGTACGCAAATGAGGTCGTGGGTTCAGTGTGCCTTTAAGATAACCCTCTAAACGTTTGTCCTCTCACCTGGGAGAGCTATCCCATATTTGCGCTACCAAGGCAATAAGCCAGACAGTGTAGTAGGGAAGTGTCTGGGCAATCTAAAACCTGTAATGATACTCCATAGACTTGAAATTATCAGAATTGTTTCAAACCTGATGTAGAGAGATGAATAAGTAAGAAAATTGAAATGAGCCTTGATATATCTTCTAATAAATACATCTTTAAGATTACCACTGTCAGACTACATAGTGATTGTATGGATTACTTGTGCCTCTGCACAGGTACCCAAAACCCAAAACAGAACATGTCACCGCATCACATTTTAGAAGTTAGAGCGTGTCACTTTGTCACTTTTTAGGAGACAGAGCACGTCGCATTATTATGGTTTTAGGAATACATTTAAAAATACTAGGAACTTATGGAAATATATCTTTGTCAATGATTATAAAGCCCCTGCGTCAAAGGAGTTGAATTAGTGACTTTAGGCCACTCCAAAAAATGAGAACCTTAGATTTTTTTTGTTCTTTTTCAAATGACTTTAAGCGGAGCGGACAATTTCTTTTTTTGAGGCAAACTCACATATCAAGTACAAAAAATTCCTGGATGTGAAAAATAATCTAAAATAAAAAGCATGGAATCACTCATTTTTAAGGTAATCATTTTAATGTATATTCAGAATACACTCCCCGACTTTGGTGAAGAGGAGTAGTATGAGGAGGTTGACTGCCAACTAGGCTACCCAGTGAACAAGAAAACGTTATACAACGTTGAGAAAACGTTTTCTGAAGGTGTGGAAAACGTTTGAAAAAGACGGAAATAAAACGTTATTTAACGCAAATTCGTTGACTCTGTAACGGGTTGACTATAAGTCTAACTGTTATCGTTGTATATCTATTGTATGTTGTATGATGTAAGACAACACGGTTCTATTGTGGTTAATAACTGTTTTATTCATCTAACTAGTGTCGTCGGTTCGTTACATACACCGACTCCTCTAGTCCGGTTATATACGGTAGTGTACCGGTACCACCTTTGGTTACCGTCGGTAGTTGTTGTATAATCGTTTTACATAACTAAACCTAACAGGTGGCGCTGCTAGTACGGTCACGTGTCTACGCAGCGCTGTATATAAGGTGGCTACTTTCCTATTGGAAGTCAGTCAGGTTTGGGACTGTCGTGACATGACCACCCTGTGCTCACGGGCTTAACTCTATGCTATAGGGTTGCCTACTGTATTATATATCTGTTACTGATCTTGTATAGCTGATGGTTATACCTGTACTATAATACACCAAGAGTTTCCTATAATAAAGTCGCCGTATATTACAGTCTAATTTACCTTGTCTGGTTTTTGTACTCAAGTGTTACATACGTAGTAAGAGACCAACTACATTGGTGCCGTGACCACTTAATCGAACCGACCATTGATAAGGTATTAAATAGACTTATAGTATATGGATTACCTATACGATTTTGTCAGCTCGTTCAGCGGCAGGACTAAAACCCCTGCTGAGGAACGTGAGGAAGCTGTACAAAATGTACGCTTCTTCACACGCAAATCAGATAGGGGGGAGAGCCGGGCAGCCTTGGAGGTGCCCGGTGACGACCTCTCCCAAGGAGCAATAGGTGATCCTATTGTGGAGGCTTTCGCCGGAGGTGAGGACGGAGAGCAATCCCCAGTCCCGGGACCCTTTGACATCAGCCCCAGGAGATCGTTGGACTCCCTTTCCACGAATCTTTTCTGTCCGGAGGGCCAGAAAATACCGGGTAGAGAGGCTAAAACTCTCGGCCCTGCTCCCGTCGGTTCCACACCGACGGTAGCGGATCCTTCATTGGATCCAGACACTTCGGTTTTCACTGATGGTGCCATCCCTACACCCGTCGGTATGGGGAGTGGAGGGCTATCAAAGAGGACTTATGTGGCAGCAAAAGCTCCTGGTAAAGTGAACCTGCCAGCAGTGGATGAGCCATCCAGTTTACCACTGGATGGGGACCTACTGGCTGACATGCGTATCACCACCAGGAAAACTGAGTTGCATGAGCTCGCGGAAGCCCGGAAGGAACTTGCTTCCATCAACCAAACTAGGAAGTTATTCCTAAAGGAGGTTGATGAGAAGAAAAGGTTCCTGCTGGAACTCCAAAACGAGATGGCTTCACATAAGGTGGAGGTTGACAAACTTTTGCACCAGAGGGTGTCTGGCGAATGTGAGGTTGCAAGCTTAAATACCTTGGGAAAGGATTTGAGCGCGCAGCTCCACTTAGCCAGGCAAGACCTCGCAAGCTTAAGGCAAGTCAATCAGGACCTGAAGACGAAGTCAGAGCAGGTACCACCACCTACCACGGTGGTACCTCCAGTCACACCCGTACCCAATGTGTACACGACAGTGACACCTTCAGGTGTCCCGCCGCTAGTACACACCACGGTAACAGGTATGACACCTCAGATGGGGGCTAGCTATCTACAGACTCCAGTCTGTGGTGGCGCCTTTGGAGGCACGGCAACACCTCCAGGGTACACCCACCCATCTACTGGTTCAACGATGTTGAACCAACAGCAGACCTTGGTCTCGGTTCCAGTACCGAAGCCCAGAGCTAGACAGGGCTTAACTCCTGTCCAGCGGGCTAAGTACGACAGGAACCCGGCTATTGAGAAGCTGGGGACAGACATCGTCCCGCGGGACATCGATGAACTGGATGAACGGTATGCTCCTTTCAACTTTGGGGAGATCAAACATCCAGATGCAGCCCGTCAAAAGGCAATCGATATTCCGCCTTTCACAGGGTCGCCACCCTGGAGGAAGTACAAAGTTCGGTTCAAGGCTATTGTGGAGAGCAATCGCTGGAACAACCAGCAAGCGCTGGTTGCTCTGAAGCAGGCACTCTGCAACGGGCCGGGTGAACCAGCCCTTTTGGCATTCGAGAGAGTGAAGATCAAGACATTGAGCTCACTTGAAGAAACGGCTGAATGGGCAATTGGGAAGATTGGTGAGCATGACCCAAGGACTCAGTTGCTCAAACGTGTCCAACGCAAGGACGAGCATCTGAGATCCTACGGATTTGCTCTACAGGAACTGATATCCGAGTGTTATCAGGGATGTAGACCTGACACCCCCACTGTCATCCAGGAGTTAACCTCCAGGTTTGTCAATGGAGTCAGGGACACCAATCTCCAGGCATATCTGCGGGAAAAATGGCAGCCGGACTTGTCTCTGGCTGACCTTTTTGACCATGCAGATGTGTATGACACCAAACAGGCTGTTTTTCCTAGTGGAGGAGTGTCGGCAGCTCCATCTGTAGCCCCGAAAGGAGCTCAGGTGGTAGAGGCCGCCACGAAACCATCGAAGAAAAAACAGCCCGCCTCTGAGGAGGTGGTGGCAGTAATGCCTGACAGGGACATGGAAAAGATGATTGAGGGTTTGTTGCGGAAGCACTTGGAAAAGAGCTCTGCGTCCACTTCTAATTCTGGATCTGGAAAGAGAAAGAAAAAGAAGAAAAAGGACACGAAACCTCAGCCATGTAGGCGCTGTCAGAAGATGGGTCATTGGGCTAGCGAATGCAAAGCCCCTGCACCCGTCGCTGCTAAAACCGAAAAGGAGACGGAAAACTGAATGGGGCCCATCCTCTTGGCAAGGATGGCGCCCCCACAGTTAGCCATGCCTGTAAGGGATTAGTAGACGGTGTTAACTCTTCCATGAACCAAGGCCGCGCAGAGGCAGAAGGGTCTGTACAACCTGTAAGCGTCTGGCAAGGCGGGGCTGGCAAAGACGAACGGAGTCCTGAGGATTCTGTAGTCGCTGGCTTAGAGGAGTCTTGGTTAGAATCAATTGCCCAGAGCAGTGTGATTCAAGACTCCCCGAGCGACCCATGTTGGGATTATCTCCTGACAAAAGGGGTTGCTATGGATGGAGGGGGAAGCCCGATGCTGACCTCTGAGTGTGTCCCTTTACGGGGACAGCGTTGGTACCTGAGTCTGGTTATTTCCGGGACGCGTGGTGAATTTTTGGTCGACACGGGTGCATCACACACCTTAGTCGATCGTAAATTCATGGCCCGTCTTTGCAACCAGCCCGAAGCTCCGCTACTGGGAGTAAAGGCTCGGACTGCTACGGGAGATAGTATGCAGACTTATGGCAGAACTGTAAAACCTATGTTGGTCGATGGCAAGACATACTGGATATGTCCAACCATCACCGACATCACTGATGATGGCATACTGGGGATGGACTTTGCTGCTCTTTACGGGGTAACAATGAACACCGCAACAGGCCGACTTCAGATTAAACATCCTTATAAACAATCTGTACAGTGCGTTTTAAGGAATGGTTCTTCTGTGGCGTCAGTGGCACAAGACACAAAGTTGGCAGCAGGACATGTATCAGATGTCCTAGTCAGCTGCGTGGGAGTGCAAGCCAGACGGCCGGGAATGTTTGAACCAGAAGATCACACGCTCTCTGAGCTAGGTCTTGCTGGCTATCATACTTACCTGGCCAACGCTCGTTGGGGGGTGATACCAATTTGTAACTCGAGTAGTAGAGAAATCACTCTACGAAAAGGGACGCCTATTGGTAACACTACGCGAGCATATGGGGTAGACTCATTGACTACGGATTTTGTGGAAGTAGGTGTGGTAGCGGGAGACTCTTTCCACGAAGAGGCTCTAGCTAAATCCAACCTACCGAAACATCTAAGGTCCTTGTTGTGTGAGTCACACCTCACAACCCTAGAGAGCGAAATGGTGGCACATGAGCTGTCGGAGTTATCTGACGCCTTTGCGCAACCAGGAGATCCTCTAGGGCGTACCAATACGGTACAACACCGGGTTGATACTGGGGACGCGCTTCCCAGTAGAATTCCCTACCGTCGGTTACCCATGGCTAAAAAAAGTGCTATGGAGGCTGAGGTAGAAAAGATGTTGGATGAAGATGTGATTCAACCTAGCGAGAGTCCATGGTCAAGTCCTGTGGTGATGGTCACCAAGAAGGATGGTTCCTGTGGATTTTGCATCGACTATAGGAAGTTGAACGGACTTACTAGGAAGAATGCATATCCTCTACCTCGGATAGATGAATGTGTGGAATCTCTGGGTGGGGCGAAATGGTTCTGTACACTAGATTTACAATCTGGTTATTGGCAGATCGGCATGGACCCCCGGGACCGAGAAAAAACCGCATTTTCTACCCATATGGGACTATTTGAGTTCAATGTCATGCCATTTGGGCTATGCAATGCCCCGGCAACCTTTGAGGCAATGATGGAAACCATGTTACGGGGTTTACTTTGGAAAAAGTGCCTAGTATACTTGGACGACATCATCGTCTTCGGTGGTTCTGTGGAGGAAACTCTACAGAACTTCCAAGCTGTGCTGAAACGCATCTTATCATATGGTCTGAAATTGAAACCTTCAAAGTGCAAGCTTTTTAGGAAATCAGTTGAATACCTAGGTAGAATTGTTTCTGAACATGGCATCATGGCTGATCCTCATAAGATAGAAGTGGTACAGAACTGGCCTCGTCCGATGGACACGAAGGAGATACTACAGAGATTTTATACCTGGATTCTCGACAGTCGCAGCTCCCTTACAAGAGCTGATGATTGGAGAGAAGAAGGCTAAGGCTAAGATAGTCTGGTCTCCAGCCGCAGAACAGTCTTTCAGTGAGTTAAAGAGACTCTTCTTAGAAACACCTGTTTTGCACTACCCTGCACCTGTTGGTAAGTTCATCTTGGACACTGATGCTTCTAATACAAGTATTGGTGCTGCCTTGTCGCAGATCCAGGATGGGCGAGAAGTGCCGCTGGCATTTTCGTCCAACAGTTTAAGCAAAACACAACGTAACTACTGCACAACCAAGCGTGAACTCTTAGCAGTGGTGGTTTACACAAAAAAGTACAGACATTTCCTATATGGTGGGAATTATCTCGTACGGACGGATCATTCATCTCTGCAGTGGCTCCTTAACTTCAAGGACGCTGAGGGGATGATGGGTAGATGGTTGAACCACCTCTCTGAGTTTGGCATGACGAATGAGCATATCATACACAGGAGTGGAGTAGATCATGTAAATGCGGACAGCCTGTCCCGCTCTCCTATCCTGAACTGTCACCGTGTAGACTGCCGAGACTGTGGGTCTCACAATGCAGTGATTGCGTCTGTGGGTGCGAAAGTTCCTAACTGGACGTTAAATCACTTGAAGGATGAGCAGCTTGCAGATCCGGCTATTTCGAGGGTGTACTCCTTGAAGTTGTTGGGCCTGTCCAAGCCTGTTCGCCCCGCACTTTCTCTGGAATGTAAAGAAGTTAGACAACTGTTAGCGCAGTGGGATAATCTTTTTATACGGAACAGTGTATTGTGCCGCTGGAGGGTGCAACCTGGCAGGAAAAGAACAGCTCAGTCTGTGGTGCCTTTGTCACTCAGACTGCAGTTGCTCAATTACTGTCATGGACACCGAACTTCAGCACACTTTGGCAGACAACGAACTGAGGCAAAGATTAAGAGTAGATATTACTGGCCTGGTATGACTTTGGACATACGGCGTTGGGTGAAGCAATGTCCCCAATGCTGTTTATCAAAGCCTGGACCTGGTATCGGTAAACTACCTCTAAGTCAAGAGCTATTCGGTGTTCGGTTTGCCCGGATCGCTGTTGATATCATTAGTGGTTTCAACACGACCCCCCGTGGGAATACCTGTATGATGGTGGTACAGGACTACTATACCAAGTATGTCCAAGTATATCCGTTGGTAAATCATACAGCTGTTACCTGCGCAGAAGCACTTTTCGAGAATTGGATCCTCACGTGGGGAGGTCCTTTAATGCTTCACTCCGACCAGGGTTGCGAGTTTGAATCTCGACTGTGGGCAGAACTGTGTAGTAAGATACACATCTGCAAGACGCATACGAACCCCTATCGACCCCAATCGGACGGTATGGTGGAACGTTTCAATCGGACGTTGATCCAATGTCTCACGACAATGGTTAATGAGCACCGGGATGATTGGGATGAGCACGCTCGCTATATCTCCCATGCTTACAATGCTACCGAACATGCGTCGACGGGCTGTACGCCTAATATGCTCGTAATGGGTGAAGACATAGTCATGCCAAGTGACATGGTCTATGGCGTGCAGGGACACCAGCTCGAGCAACCCTGCACAGTAATGTTTGTTGAGTCATTGCGACAATCATTACGCGAGTAGTGAGGGACAACTTGGGAAAATCTGCTAGTTTGCAGAAGGTGGGCTATGACACGGGCCTTAAACTCCGCCAATTCAAGGTGGGGGATAAGGTCGCGAGATTTAGCACACCTAATTCCAAAGTCAAGACCCTGTACTCCTGGGATGGTCCGCATACGGTTACTATGGTGGTGAGTGAAACTACTGTAGTAATACGTTTGCAAAAAGGGACTCTCACTAAATCACATGTGGCTAGACTCCGACCTTGGTATGGGGTGCCATATATAGATGACGGTGAAGATTCCCTCGGTGCTGGTCGAGTACCAGCACCAACCGACCCTAAGCTACCGAAGATACCGAAGGCAGGACCAACGGTCATACCGTCGGTACCGACGGTAGCACGGAGAAGGGGTCGTCCTAGGAAATTACCGATTGAACCGCAGTCGTGTGTTACCAAGCCCAAGCGCGGTAGGCCTCGTAAAAAAGGGTCAGCTGTGCGTAAAGGACTAACCGTTGACACCGGTAAACAAAGCAAAGTGATGCCGCCGGTATCATCATTGCTGGACATACCGGTAGAAGGTCTACGGAGGAGTACACATGTCAGAGAGCGAGATAAAATTGTGTAAACATTTTTTTCTTACCTTGTTGACGACATTTTAGCTGCTGGCTTCATTAAATTTCCATGGACAGTTCCGTACTGGGCCGGTGGTCATTGGCCCGGTACTCGATCACCAAAACACAACGAGAAGAGAAGGGTTATCCGGTGTGGTTATCCGTTGGAGGTAGAAAAGCACGTGTTCAGGGCGGGTGGCTGGCTTTGCCGATTAATTCTAAGTATGGGATTAGTTTTGACCACATATCGCTTAGTAACACGCTGCTATGTTATGTCCTCTAACGCCGGTATATCATTCCCGGGTTTTCCTGTGGCTCGGCCACGAAATTGTAAACAACAGTGAGTGTTCCCACCGTCGGATATGCCAGCCGTGGGAAGGGCGCTGCCCGCGTCACCTGATCGATTTCTCGTGCCAAATGAGCCGTGAGAAATTGGGTCACCTCGGCGCGTCTTGGGGACGCGACCCCTGATTGGCTGAGAAGCCGGTCAAGGGGCGGGGTCACGGGGGACGGGTGGGGTATATAAGCCCCACAGGCAGCCAGGCTTCTTCAGATCAGCACGTTTGCCCGTAGGGTAACGTGTTGATCAGTGGTGCCTAGGTCTGCCCGGCAGTACCTACACTATTGTTTACCTGCTGTCCTACTAAAAGCTCGGGTGAGTGAACCGTGAGGTTCACCTACGCCTGAGCTAACGGTATGGCAGCCCGTGTACATGGCAAATGCACGGCCCCGGAGAAGGCTGTAGTCTCCGACGGGGAAGACCGGGTACTCGAGTCTGACACTGACATGGACACCTCCGGTGCTCCAACCGTCGGTGCAGGCTCGGTTTCGGTACCAGCAGAACCTAACCCTGAGGGGCCGGGTAATGTTGTTCCGAAAACAGAACCTGGTCTGGGTGGTACTGGTGATGCCATCCAGGAGGAGAACCCTGCTGGGGGATCTTCTCCGAAACCCGACGGTGTAATGGCAACTGAACCGACGGTCCCTGATGGTGATTCATCTGACGGGTCCACGGTTCGTGTCAAGACCAAACGGAAGCGAAGGCCTAGGAGGAGGATTGTTTCTTCCCTGAAACCCCAGCTACCGAAGAGGTCGCACCTACTGAGGCAGATAGGCTCAAAGCTATTGCTGATAGAGTGGCCGCGGCGGAAGCCGAGGGCTGGTCTGTCGCAGAGAGCAGGGCCAATCGCCGCCTCCGCGCAAAGGCAGCGCATGTTCGTTTGAACCTGAATCTCGGTGACGATGACCGGAAGAACCTGAGCCTTTCTGACCTAGTTCAGGAAAATGGCAAAATGGCTCTTCCGCCGCCGCACACGACAGAAGGTTCGGATGACGAAGACTGGTTGTCCGGTGACTCCCATCCCATTGACTGGTACCTAGTGTACATCAGGGCAGTGTTGGAAGGGAATAAACCTAACATCCACAAGTCATGCCGCTCCAAGCTGAGATATGCTTGGAGGAACTACGTGCCAGGGGATCCCTGTCCGTATGTTCGCTGTCAGCACCTGAAAGGGACTGCTACAGCAGCAAAACGGTGGCCAGACTTGCTCAAGTTTGCCCGTCATCTCGTAGAGAAGCACATGAATGTGCGACCCTACTTGTACTGTGTGCGTGGGAGTTCTTCGACCTCCTGCCCCGAGTACAGTGACGGCGAGCTATTCCGTTGCCAACGGAGGGCAGATTTGGTAAGGCATCTGTGCGACAATAAAGGCGTTCACAAGCGCACTATTAGTCGTGCAGTTGAGGCAGCACTGAAGGTCTGGGGGTGCCACAAACGTGTAGGTAATCTGCACTATAAGTGGCGTACCAACAGACTTAAACAGTGGAATTACCTCACGGAAGCTGACTGGGAGAGATTGTGTAAGGGCGCCAAGTGCGAACAAACCGATCTCGGGCCAGATACAGAAATTCCGATGCCCACTGTGAAAAAGGATACCCCTCCTAAGAAAGATCTAAAAAGGGGCCGCCAGTCATCCAAGGATGATACCAAAGGTGGGCGTGACCGTTCCCCCAGTGAACCTGCGAAGAAACGGGCCGCCACAGCCACGGTAACATCTGAGGTCGACACTAGCCTAACCGTCGGTACCGTCACGGTCTCTTCGGTTGCATTGCCCCCTGTTGCCCCGGCAGGAGAGACAGAAACTGGGTGATGCATTGGCTATTGTTCAGAACTCATTGGGTGACGAGCAGGCGGGTCAGGTTGCTGCTGACTATGTCAGACAGTACAAGTGGAGCCAAAAGCAAAAGAAAGCTTTGGCTGCACAGGAGGGTGTCTCACCTGTCAGTGACGCTGACCAGGTAGAGGTACAACAGCCGGATGGGGCGTCAGCCCAGCCGACTGCTCCACCACAGCACGGAGCAACCTCTGACCCCGTAAAGGATGACGGGGTGACTCCAGAGCCTGAGCACAGGGCTGTTGACGATGGGCTAGCAGGGTTACCTGTGTTGCCCGGAGACAGACCTGCCTATGACACTGGATTTTCTGACACTCTAGTCCCCGGATTTGAGTGCTACAGAGCAAAGATGGCTGAAAATGCAAGTAAGCTACTCCAGTTTCAGGTCTCTTTCTTGGAGAAGTCCTACTTTGAGCAGTACAAGTTGCTCAGAGCTCAGGCTATCCGAGAGGGAGAAGCTTGGCTCGCTGGCCGAACCAGAGTCCTCGCCGAGCGTGAGGCCAATCTGGAGCAAGATCATGCCCTCTGGAGGGCTACGATCGACCAGCTCGAATCAAGGTTGACAACTTGTGACGCCAAGTTCTTCCGGCAATTTGGGCTGAAGCTGACCGAGTGGGAGAGAACTGGTTTTCCAGATCTCCAGTCTAGGTTGGGGCTTGCCGCAAGGCCTGCTCCTCCTGTGACCCCAGTACTGTCAGTACACCCACCCAGGTATGAGATGCCATTCTCGTTCATGGCACACTCTACCCAGGTGGTCAGCGGCGGGGAGCCTACTGTGGCGCCGAGTACCCACTCGGATGCTACAGGTGGAGCCCTTCCTCTCCAGGTGGAGGCTGCTGTGGTTTGCACCACGGAGGCCCCTCCTGGAGGAAGTCCTGATGGGGAGGAAAAGCCATCCGATGGTGTCCCTATGAACACCTAAGGATGGTCCCCTGTCAGGCCCTCTGGGGTGCACTGTTCCGCCCCTCGGAGGTAAAACTAAACCCTCGACGCAGCTACACGCCCCTGGACAACCGAAGCAGACCGACGGTGCTGTCGTGACTTAACCTAGTCTCTACTGCCACCAAACTGGAAGCAGCCTAATGTCTTCAACCGTGGTTTACACCTAAGCCACAACCGTCGGTGCTCTACTACTGTCCAGGGCTCTTGATCCTGTGGTTACGATATTACTGTGACCTATAAACTATTATATGGATCATCCTCCTGTGATAATTATATATAGGGAGGCACGGACCTACCTTTTTATATTTATATTTCACAAGAGATGGAAGCACTATACGGGTGCTGCACTCTATCCATCTCTACCACCATAAACTGCTAGGTACTGGAGTACCGCCCCTAATAAGGATGACGATCTATCCCACCTTATTTAGGATATGCTATTATGGATTTTTATATATAAACTTTTCTACGCCAAAGGAAGTGGGAACTACTATAGTTCCATCTATAAAACTTTTCTTCGCCAAAGGAAGTGAGAACTATTATAGTTCTATTATTTATATACAAGGACACTAACTCCACACGGATTCACACCATTGCTGAATGTAGTAGGTGATGTGTTGAGTTTCCAAGGTGGTTATTGGTGCCTTTTCTATTAACTGATACTAGTCTAGGACTATCAGTTGGATAGTTTTATATCATGTGCCTACGGGACTGTGGTTTGATACCAAAGACAATACTGTTGATATAAACTGTTATATACATGTTAACTTGTATGTTCATGTATGTATGCCGGTTTTTACTATGAGTAGAAATTTTACTTGTTGATAAATAGATATATGTGGTGTATAATGTATCCAAGAGGTATTATTATTATAAAACCAGCCCTTCCTACATTCTTAAGGGGGGTAGTGTGACGGGTTGACTATAAGTCTAACTGTTATCGTTGTATATCTATTGTATGTTGTATGATGTAAGACAACACGGTTCTATTGTGGTTAATAACTGTTTTATTCATCTAACTAGTGTCGTCGGTTCGTTACATACACCGACTCCTCTAGTCCGGTTATATACGGTAGTGTACCGGTACCACCTTTGGTTACCGTCGGTAGTTGTTGTATAATCGTTTTACATAACTAAACCTAACAGGTGGCGCTGCTAGTACGGTCACGTGTCTACGCAGCACTGTATATAAGGTGGCTACTTTCCTATTGGAAGTCAGTCAGGTTTGGGACTGTCGTGACATGACCACCCTGTGCTCACGGGCTTAACTCTATGCTATAGGGTTGCCTACTGTATTATATATCTGTTACTGATCTTGTATAGCTGATGGTTATACCTGTACTATAATACACCAAGAGTTTCCTATAATAAAGGCGCCGTATATTACAGTCTAATTTACCTTGTCTGGTTTTTGTACTCAAGTGTTACATACGTAGTAAGAGACCAACTACAACTCCAATTAACGTATATCAACGTTAGACCAAAACGTTCAAATGTGTAACCTTATTATAACATTATTTTACGTTTATTTTAAACCGATTTTGACCTAAAATAACGTTTAGGAAGTGTTTTTTTTACATTATAAAATTGTGACGGAAAAGCTGTAGTATTTGGGGGTTAGTTCATGTTTGAAAATGGGTCTTCTGGTGGGACTCGAACTTGTGAGGGTGGGACTCGTGTGTCAGTGCTTCAACCTCACAGCCATGGCATCTTTACTTCGTGTCTGGCACTTACAACACTTAATCTATTGAGGGCGGATGGGCCAGGCCGGATGTAGACTATATGCCTTCAGTACTGCTACGTCTGCGTTTTATGAGCTTTTACATGGTTGCTAAATGTCCACAGTCTACACCATGAGGGGATGGATGTCGTGACATGTATTGGGAATAGGGACCATAGTACCCCTGAACAAAGGTCCCTTTTCGCAGATCATGTCACATTATAACTATGGTCCCGGGCATATTTCTAAAGTTTTTGTCCATTGAAAAAACCACAGACTATAGCACAGTGGCAGAATGCGTGCCTTCATGTCCAAAGGTTGATGGTTCATGCACCGGTCAGGCAATACATTTTTGTCATCCTACCATGGTGACGCTGAGAGAGGCAACAAAGGGGACATGGCGACATAGGGGACATTGCAATTCAGGGGACATATATGAGGACATAACACACTTTTCCTATGAACTTCAGCATGTGAGAATGTGGTGTATTGGTCAGCGTGTGTCCTGTTCTTCAGCATACCATCTCCCACATTTGTGTGATAAACCATAGCTGTATAAAAACGTTAAATAACGTTAAATAACATTGTGAATATAAACTTTCTTTTGTGAACCATATGAAAAGGTAAAATAACGTTTTACATAAAACGTAAAATAACGTTATGCATTGAAACGTTTCAGAACGTTAAAAAAACGTATTTTGGTGTTCACTGGGTACCTGCCATGGGTACGGGGGATGCAGCTTTTCACAGTAAAAGCTCGTGGGTCTGTCAAGGTTTTTTGTGTCTGTCGATATTTAGCCCAAAGTATTATGTGCACATCGATTTTTTAAACCACTGTGTTGCACGTGTCGATTTTTACCCATGTAGATGCACTTATTTAGCTTCTTTATGTTGCAGTACAACAAGAAGGATGGCTAAACACACAGTACTTGCTGCAGTCCTGGTTCTGGCTGTCATGATACCTGCTTCTCTCTCCCTGTCCTGTGTCACGGTATTCCATATTTTTGCAACTACCTTTATGAAAGATGGGTGTGAGGGGGAGAATGTCCACGCCCCTGGTAACTCATTACTTTCGGAATGAAGGCTGTAGGGTAGATATTCAACCTATTGAATTTGCCATCAGGGTTGACGAAGCTAAAGTGAAGCATGTGCTACTAAATATTTCATACATTATTGTGTTTCAAGCATTTAATGCCTGATATTTATGCTGTTTAATATGGCCACAAAGAGGGTTTTTGGAGGGATTTACAATGATGGGGGTTTGAGAAGCCAGGGTGTATTTTCCAATATCTCCCCAATTGGTACAAACTGTGGTCGCACATTTTATATGGGTTAGATTTTCATCAATACAGTAAATTCTCGTTTTAAGGAGGGCTTTGGGAAGGCAAATTTTCTCCTTATAAGTACTATTAGGTAAAGTCATGAAGTATAGGTAAAAAGTTTTAAAGTTCATCTACTTCTTTTAGTTAAATGGCATTTATTTAATGACCAAATGGCACACAAAAAACGTTTTGATACCAATTTAAAGCCAAGATAACATGGAATATGAATTTTTCATTAGAGAAAAAAGTTTTGAAAAATGTGGATTCTGTTGCCATGGCAACGAGGATTCTAAAATGTTGAAATTTCAAATTTTTCACTCTTTTACAAGGCAAAGTTGCCATGACAACCAGAGTGACACCTTTTAGCTAAATGTTTCAAGAGGGGTAGTTCAAAAAGTAAATTATCTTTCAAATGAGACCATTTAGGGCATTGTGTCTAGTCTGGTCTATGAAAGAGACTCATTCAAAGTTGGGAGCGAAATGTTGAATTTTTGCATTTTTTGCCATTTGGCTCAAAATGGATTTTTCACCCCATTCCTTGTACAGTATGATCAAACATACCAAAAACATGAAAATTTACTTGCACAAAGTATTAAATGCTGACAGTGATGATGAAAACGGTATAGATTGGGGTCCCCTTAAGAAAATATGTGTCTATTGTAATAATAAGAGGTCTATTGACTAGGAGGAGATGAGCATAGAAGGGACAAACGGGGATAACTGCGGTTGGGCCTGAGATGGTCGTAAATATAGACCGGCCTATTTATTAACAAGTAATAACGTAAAGTGTAAATGTATATATTAGAAAAAAAACACAAAAAAAACAGAGTCTGTCCTGGCACCCAGGTGGGTGGACATGAGGCACTGGCTGGGGTGAGCGGCCAGGTGGCCCAGGTAGGTGGTGAGAGTGGTGCCACCTGGCGAGTTCTTCCGTCAATACCCCAGCCAATCCTGTATAACATATATTGGATGGATCCATTGACTAGGAGGAGATGAGCATAGAAGGGACAAACGGGGATAACTGCGGTTGGGCCTGAGATGGTCGTAAATATAGACCGGCAACCACCGAGTCAAAGTCTATCCAAGTCTATTTTTATAATAACCGTTAGAGGAAGCCTAGAAGCTGGAGGAAATTGCTTTAGCAATGGCACAGTCCGTAAGAATCCGGGTCCTCAGGGGCTTGGTCAAATATATGAGGGCAGAGAGACTCGCCCAGTCCCCGGTGAACCGGATATCCTCCAGTGGGACACCGCACAGGTGCATGAACGCTGCCCCGGATCTCCTGAGCGAGTGGACACCTGCTCGCTCCGTGTCCACTCCGATGAGGCGTAAGAGTTTCTTTAGGAAGGTCAGGAGCCTCGGGTACTGTAGAGGTGTTACAGAGCCCCTAAGCCTGACCAAGAAGGCAGGTGAGTCAGGGTTCGAAGAAGGCAGGTCCAGAAAGTGGGTCTTAAGGAGGCTCACAGCACACAGCGGTGACCCATCGACCGCAGCCACCGGGATTTGATGAACACGCTGACCGTATTGGATGGTCTTGGAGCTGGATACTGTGACCAACATCCCCCAAGGGGTGAACTTGACAGCGCTGCGACGGAGGCAATGTGTGCCTGGGTTTGCCGTAGAGCCTTGCACAAGGTTGCTTTTCCTAAGTAGGGTCCTGAAGCTCACAGCTACACAGGCCCACATGGCTCTGTCATTGATATCATGAATATTTACAAAGCCAAACATGGCTAACAATTGGGACTCCGAAAGGGTTACCCGAATAGGGGTTGGATCGCCAAGGATCCTCCTCAGCCCCGACATGGTACTCCGGAATATAAAGTTTCCACGAATTGATGAAACATCATAACCATAGTGCGAATTGAGACTCAGGACCGCACTCACATAGTTATCAATAGTGGCGTATTTCACGTCAGCTGACAAGTACACAATGTACCGACACATAACGCGCTGGGTAGTGGGGAGAACAGGTGAGTCGGTCTTCGGGCAGAAATTAATGTATCTTTTCCACTGACTACACTTAGTCTTCCATGTCGCGACACTCCACGCGTGCGCTCTGATCTCTGCCGCCCGGGCGTCGAGCTCTACCCCGAGGCTGTTCCCCGCTGCAACAGATGAAAAGTGGTAGGTTATGTGGGGGTAACAGCACTCGAGATGTTGAGTTTGCCAGCAATGTGAACTGCTGTCAGCTGACAATTGTAGAGTACAGAAAGCCAAAAAAGTTGTCTTAGGAAGGTCATAGCGTGCTTATTAGCACTTTTTCCTTTATTAAGCGCACTGACCACATGGGTATTGTCAGAAAAGCAGATGACCTTCCTATCTCTCCAGGAGGGACCCCATCTCTATATGGCCATTAGGATGGGAAACAGCTCCTGGACATTAATGTTATCAGGCACAAATACATCAGGACAGGGGAGGCAATGATTATGATAATCGATGTTCATGGATAGGTCACAGTACCACCCCGCGCACAGCCAATCTGTACCGTAGTGTACACCGTACCCCACACCCGACGCGTCCATGTAGAGGTCCGCGCACGCCTGGGGGGTCGCTGCAATGATATTCGCACTACCGTTAAACCATGAGGCGAACCGCTGCCACCAGTCTAGATCTTCGAAGAAGGCTGTGGATAGGGTGATGTACCTTTTACCCCCTGTGAATGCTGACAACATAGCTATAATTCTGTGGGAGAAAGTTCTGCCCCCCCTGACCAGGGTTGAGCAGTGGGCTAAAACCCCCACAGGCGACGAAGCTGCTTCCTTGTCGCCCTACGGCGACCAGCAAAGAAGAGCAGCTCGGTGTGAAGTTTGGCTAGCTTGTCCCTAGGCAGGCGTAGTTCCATAGTTAAAGAGTCTATCTCTACGCCTAGATACACCTGGATCTGAGAGGGTGACAACACTTTCTTATAGGCGATGTAGAAACCTAGTGACCTCAGGGTGCTGTGGAGGAATAGCTGACCGGCCTGGCATTCAGAGAACGACCGGCCGAGGACTAATAGGTCATCTAGGTAGTTGAAGCATGTGTATCCATGCGAGCGCATGTAGCGTGTGATGCTGTCCGTAATCCGATTGAACAGGAAAGC
Source organism: Harmothoe impar (assembly GCA_947462335.1). Lineage (NCBI taxonomy): Eukaryota > Metazoa > Annelida > Polychaeta > Phyllodocida > Polynoidae > Harmothoe > Harmothoe impar. The sequence continues at coordinate 28,894 of CANHQG010000235.1, forward strand.
GGCCATTCTGGTACCAAAGGACAGGAAGTTGTCCACCAAGAAAGTAGGCTTGCCGTGCACTTCCCATTCAAGGCCCTGGTACTCACGATCACTAGGCCTTATCATTATTGAGCGATACGCGCTAGAGACATCCGAGACCGACATGTACATACCGGGCTCTAGAACCTTAACTACATCGTCAATGCTGGAGTAGCTAAAGTGATGAAAGGTCTCCTGCATGAAAGAGTTTATAGAGCGGCCTTCGGGTCTACTTGCATCCGTAATGGGTCGGAACCCCCCTCCCTTCTTGTCGACCGCTCCCATGGCGTGTATACAGGTAGGGGGGTCCGAGACTACCGACAGCTTGCCCGCCGCTAATTCCTCCTCAATTAAACTGTCTATAAAGTCCAGCGCGTCTGCCTTAACATAATTCTTGGTAGAATAGGGGTCAATTGGGGAATCAGGGTCAACCAATTTAAAGCCGTGTAGCATACCATCAAGCAGAAAATGGCTGTCGAAGTCCCAAGTGTCCACCCCGTACATGTTTGTAGGTCCACCGCTTAACATTGACCTCCACCCAGCTGGCTTCATCTGAGATCTCACACCCTCTAGTATATGGTCACAATCACTGTCCCAGAGGGGGGCATAATGGGAATAGCCTTCTATCAGATCCTCTAATGAGCTGGTGCAAGTCATGTTGGGCACCTTACAAACAACATTTGGTGAATACGATGATGGAGTACGCATGGGGGCTGGATCCCATCAGGTTGGCCGCTGACCAAACTGAGGAGGAGGGAATGATGGACCCTGGCCTACATGGCTAGTGTTCTGCTGGCCTTGGCTCACACACCCACTCTTGGCCTTGTGGCTCCCCCTGCATACAGCACACACATGAGACCTGTTGCAGGGGTTGAAGCCGCAGTGGGTGAAGTTGAAGGAAGCACATATATCCTCCGGGCACCGGGGGTGACTAACTCCCCCCTTTTTCTTGGTGTTGCCACTGTTCTTGTTGGAACCCCCTTTCATTCTGGCAATCTCTGCCCTAAGCTCTGCTACAATTGTGAGATTTTCAGCCCCTAGGTGAGTGTACACACCCTCATGGTCTGCCGCAGAGAAGGTTTCTACTTCCCCTGACAGAACCTTGGAGGTGAGGTCATGTTCATACCTGGCCAAGGCTGGGGCAGTGAATGAATTGGATAGGCCCTTCATGGCTACAAACCTCATATGGTCCCCATAGTCTTTAGCAGACCACTGAGGCAGATTAGCAAACATCAACTTCTTTTGGACACATGTCATACCAAACAGTAATTCCCTGTATGTCATGTCAGAGTACACCTTGTCAGTGGGTATGTGATAGTCAGGTCTGAGCCAGTGACTAGACCTCTTCCTCCTAGTCACCTCCCCAATCCTACACAGAGTAGAAAGCAAATCACCTTCACCTGAACCTTGGTTGTTCCTGGTGTCCATGAAGTTGGAGAAGTTGCCAGACAGACCCATGTGAGCAGGGGTGAGTCCTGCCTTAAACAGGCCGGCCTGTAGGGTGGTAGAAGTATCTCTGGATTGCTGCTGCTGCTGAGTAGGCCCTGTGTAAAGGGACCCATCTCTGTAAAACAGCTGAGGGAAGGGCTGAGACTGCAGTGTGGGCTGTGTGTGTACACTGGCACCCACCTGCTGGCTGCCTCCTGCCATCCTCCCGGCCGCTGCCGCCATCTGCGCGGGTGTATGATCCCTCCCCTGTGTATAGTCCATGTGCTGGGGGGTACCAAAGCTTCCTACATGCTGAGAATTTAGCAGAAAACTTTGTAATTCATCTCTAGACAGACCGTCCGCGGTGTTTACATGAGCCTGGAAGCCATCTTGGATTGCTGCTGTGTCCCCGCGGGCTGTCTGATCCGCATAGGTAGCGCCTGTTCCGCCGAGCACCAGCGGAGAGGGGCGCAGTCCGCTGCTGGCTGCGTTCGCGGACACCACATTCCTCGCTGCCCCTGCACGCGGATCACTGCTGCCGACTGCGGCCCATCCAGTGTTTCCGAACGCGTCCGCGAGGCGGATGCTGCTGCCGTCCGCGTTCGCTGATACACTCGGGGCCGCTGTGTAGGCGGATTGAGAGGCTGTATGGGCGGTGGGAGGGGATGTTTGGGAGCTTCCGAATGCGGACATACCTTGTTGACGCTGAGCAATGGCCGACTGCTGGGAGGCATAGATCGATCGCATCGAGTGTCTGTATTCCTCCTCCAGGGCCGCATTGTCAAGCTCTATTTCCGCTAACCTCTTGTTTAGGTCGATTAGGTCTCTCTTCCGCCGCAATAGGTCGTTTCTCTCCCTGGCTGCCGCGATCCTGTCTTCCAGGACCTCTTCAGGCTCTCTCTGGTCAGGAGGGGTGGGTGACAGGCTGGACTGTTGTTGTCGGTCACCCCCTCCCCCTACCTCACCACCATGGCCACCGGTGACCAGGGCCTGGCCTGAGGTGTCTCCAGGTAAAGTGTCCTGTGCCTCCTCCTGTGTACTAGCCTTATGCTCAGGAGCGGGTTGACCACATCCAGGACAGTTCTTGCAATTCCCATGGAAACCATGGCCACAGTTCTGGCATTGAACCATGATTAAAATGCAAATGCAAATGCAAAAACTGAGTCTGTCCTGGCACCCAGGTGGGTGGACATGAGGCACTGGCTGGGGTGAGCGGCCAGGTGGCCCAGGTAGGTGGTGAGAGTGGTGCCACCTGGCGAGTTCTTCCGTCAATACCCCAGCCAATCCTGTATAACATATATTGGATGGATCCATATGTGATAAAAGTCAGCTGTTCTATGTGAAATGTATGACAAAATCATGCTTTTTGGGGCCGGGCTTCTCAAAATCCCAATCTAAAGTATACTTCACGATCCAAAATGGCCAGCATTTGGAGGATTTATCCCATATTTCCAAGCATAATGGATCTATAACCAATAATTGATGGTTTTTAGTACAGTATGTCTACAAAATATTACTATATTGCAAGACTGACAACAATAGTAACCACAATTAGCCCTTGAGAAGTATTGCTGAGTGTTCAATTCTCCCTGATTTAATGGTATTTATGGGTATAAATGCCCAAAAAGGACACTTACCCATCAATTATTAATGAGAAAAACATAAATTGCTCAACAATTAAAGATGTTTTACTTTATATTTATGGTGTATAATTATGCATGTATCAATTTCCTGGAACAAAAGAAAACCCTTCACAGCCGAATGTATGTGGGTATACTAGACGGGCAAAGTAGGTGTATTCACTGGCCCTTTCTTGGTGACTGGAGTACCCCGCGAAACATGGCGTTCTTTTAATCCTTTGTTCTAGGAAATTTCGCCCTGTTTCGCTTTGTTTCGCCCTGAATGTCGCCCTCTTTCAGGGGACATTCAGGGCTACATTCAGGGTGAAACAAAGCGAAACAGGAGGAACTATTTCAGAACAAAGGACCTCAAAGAACGCCCTATTTTCGCAGGTACTGGTGTCGCCCTAGTGGAGTCCGAGCTTTGGTATTTATACTAGAATGCATAACAGCGACTTGGTGGGGGGGGGAAGCTACTGTTTTACAGAAGTTCTGGCTCATTTTATTCAAAGTTGTGTTTATGCCTAGGATAATCAGTACTCATACATGTTACCCCAACTGTTTCAGCCCTGTGGTGGTACATCACCACCCTGTGCAGCGGGGTACGAGTGTGTGGGTGTCACACCTTGTAAATATCCAAATTACTGTGCTGCACCAAAGAAATACTGCATACCGGTAAATGCTATACTATTTTGTTTCATATCTCATTCCATTCTAGGCACCTACAAGCATCATCAATATTTCTTTTTCAGGGAAGGGAATAATTGTCTACATAGAATATTCTGCCCTGCTGGCATAAAGGTCGCACCCACTGCTGGTGGTCTAACTAGAAATAAGAACGAAATAGACCTACATCTTAAATCCAGTCTCGTACCGGTAAAAAGAAGGGTGATCAAAGCATATATATTTCTATATGGTTGTTTATAGTTGTGGATTGATAAGTAATTAATATCCAATATTGTATTTGGGGACATCTTTGCACAGTGAGATGAAATACTTTCGTGAGTTAGGCTATGGAAGTTCTTGCAGCCTTATAATAATTTCAATATTAACTTTTATTCTGCAGAACTGTGCCTGGACTGCCATTGGATGTGGAACTGCACCATGTACCTGTGCAATGGTATGCATTGATTTTGACACCAAGTAAATCGGCATAAACAGTCATTAAAGAGTCTTTCTGCCCCCCCCCCCCCCCCCAGCTGGAAAACATAGTTTACCCCTATTGATTTTGAGGAATCGCTGATCATTTTACAAGCACTGTACCTATGATGATGATCCAGATATCACTGTCAGGCTAAGATGAAGGGCAATCAGCAAGGTGCAGGCATTGCAGCTGCATTAAACGTAAAGGCCCTGTCCCAACAGAATTTATGTGAGAACTGGGTATTGGTCAGTGCAAGGTTTGAGATTGTATACATAATGTCTATACTGAATTTGGGACCTGCTGGCGAGGCTGACAAAGGGCTTTCCTAATGAGCTCACAACTGGATTAGATACCCAATGTCTTTGGTAAATTAACAGGGCAATAAAATGTGGGGTGGGACTGGTGTTTATCTTCAAGGGATTCCACGGTGACCTATTAAACTGGTGGTAAATGTGGTAACCAAGAGGATGCAAACTTTATTGATAGTGCCTGTAAATGACACTTAGGGTAGGTGTTGTCTATATCTTAATTGATATTATCAATGTGGACCATAATGACCTCACAGTTGGGAGCCTCGACAGCAGGTCCCAGATTCAGTATACCTGGCTGAGGGATATGTGTGAGTAGTGGGTCAGAGGTTTGTTATACTGTAATGACTATCCCTACTCAAAAGCCTCCAACCTCTAGCATATTGATTTAGTTAATAATTATCTTAAGTTCAGGTTACATGTGACATATAGCCCATGCATAATTCTTATGTTAGGCTCATTAAAATAGACAATACAGGATAAAGCAATGTGAATGTTGACATGGCAGAGTTATGAACCCTGGACCTGTGGGTTACAACCCAGTAAACACAACAACGTTGGTCAGACGTAAATCTACGTTGAATTTTGGTCTGAACTACGTAATTTTAGTAGGTTTATCAACGTCAAAACGTTAAGGTTTATTTACCTATCTTAAACCTGCAGGTCTGATTTACGTAGCTCCTGAAGACGTAAAATCTATGTTTAACACATTGCATATAATTCTACATAGTGGGACTCAGACAAAGACTTGTAATATATTGCAGACAAATTTACATTTACAAACAATATTCATACAAAGTAACTACTATAATTTTCAATCTCATCTCATTCTACATAGTATATTCTTGTAGTTCAATTGAACAGCCTGACAGTATAGATCTGTTGAATAGTTTTGGCTGCAGAGAGGCTTTGTATTTCTTCCGTTACCACCAATGTGGGGTGCTCACAGTAAAGTGCCTCATGCACAATACTTTAATCACCTGTCCTTTATATATAAATATTCTATTGAATGCGGTTTATTTGCATGATATTGAATTCACAATTAATGAGAATTTACTGCTTGAATGTGATAGATTTGTTAAGGAGCTATAATATACTCTCCATAATTGATAGTGCTGCCACCTAGTGTGACACGGAAAAGTCATCTACCCAATTGAAGTTGAAAAGTTACGTCTTTTAACGTAGATCTACATAGAATTTTTACGTCTGAATGAGGTAGATCAACGTAAATCAGACGTCTACATCTGTTTAACGTAAATAAACCTTAACGTTTTGACGTCTACAAACCTTTTAAAATTACCAATCTCAAACCTTTTGGTTGGACATCTACCTAGAGAAACCTCTGAGCTACGTTGGAACTATGTAGGGTGTTTACTGGGAAGCCAGGTTAGATAATATACTAGCCTGTTGGTATGACGTGGTCATATCTAATCTACCTATATATATATGTATGGTATCTGACTGGATAACATTAATATATTTGGGAGCAGCGGCAAATGGTGGTTCATAAGGTGCATCCCAGGGGGCGCCCCAAGCTGGCCCCACCTGTTTCATATCCGCCCACCGCTCGGTCAGTCTGTGTTAAGTAGCCGTTGGAGTAAGTCATTTTTTCTCTCCTATACTAAGTGCGTCAGTTATCCGTTCACAATGCCCAAGTTTTGTGACGGATGCAAGGAAGAATATGACGGACGCAGGGCAGATTGTCCGTATTGTAAGGACGATCGTGAGTACCGTGAACAAAGGGAGAGGAGGAATAGTGACCGGGAGGATCTTGAAAAGGAGAAGGGAATGGGAGAGTCCACCGGCGGCTACAGGAGGTGCTTCAGGTGGTGCTAAGCCTAAGGACACTACCAAGGACACCACCAAGACTGATCTAGATCAATCTTTGCACGAGCTAGAGGACTTATCCGGAATCCTGGAGGAGTTTAACAAGCTCTCTCTCGATCTGAACGCAAGCATGTCTAAGATGGAGGGTATGATGGTCCAAATGATGGTCCGCATGCCCGAGAAACAAGATGGCACCCACCCACAGCGGCGGCCTTTCAACTTCAGGACCCCTCAACCTGGGGCCCAGCCGGAGGTGCCTCCAGTCAGGGTCCCGGACCTGGAGGACCCCAGGGAGGACGGCATCGACGCGGCAGTCATGGACGGTGCGGAGATTGAGGCGGGCATCGACAATCTGGGTGGGAGACCCATTCAGAATCTGAGTAAGTTCGATCTGCGCAGATTTCTACCCGCCGCTGAAAGGAGACGTCCACTTCAGGTGGATAATCCGGAGAAGCTGATCTATCTGTTAACTAGATTGATGGAGGACTTATCCAGTAGGGGGTTCAATATCACCGGGCTTCTTCAACACATTTCATACATTTCTTGGATGGCATCGATGGGGATCTATGCTACCGAGGCCCTCGTAGAGTATGATTATGAAATGAGGGACAGGGCCCGTGAGTTTGGATGCAAGGCCTTTGTGGGGGGTGACACTCACTTATCCAACATGTATTTGGGTACCAGTGGTACAAAGGCCCACAGGTACCAATCGAGCAAGGGTCCCAGTTCTCGAGGAGGCAGGAGTCAGGGATATAGCCAGGGGTCCGGATCAGGGAGACGTCAACCCCTGACCGGGTGGAGGAGGATTGCATCAGAGAGAGGAATATGCTTTGACCACGCCCAGGGACACAGGTGTGATGGGTGTAGGTATAGGCATAGCTGCACTTGTGGTTCCAATGACCACGGTATGCTAAACTGCCCCCATTATCGTCGGGGTGGTGACCGAAACGGCGACCAGGGCGGCTCAGCGTGACTTTCCGGGCCAAACAAAGACTTAAGCCGGATTACAAGCTGTGAACTGAGTCCATGTACGTGTGTTGTTGACGGGATTAAGCCTTGTGTACGTGAAGATTGCTTGTTTTTCATGCCTGCGGCTACTTGTAATAACTTTGTTGTTGATTTTGATGGAGGCCGCCATGTTTTACGTGGTCAGCAGCGCGATTCTGAATTCTGTGTACTTGACGATGAAAAATGTGTTGAAAATTTGGGAAATTCTGCGATAGGCCAGAACGATGAATTCTGTAAGGGGGATAGTGTCGCCAGCAAGCCTGACGACATTATTTGTCAGGATGTTTTGGGATGTGAGATTTCTGGCGAAAATTGTACGGAAAATGGTGAATTTGTGGGAATCGCGTAGAGCCGGGTTGACGAGCCGCGCGATTCGGACTCATGTGTACTTGATCATATTAATTCTGACGAAAATGTGGAAGTTTATCCGGGAGCTCTGTACAATGGGTGGTGTGAGGAGAATTTTGTCGCCAAACAAGCTGGCGACAATATCTCTCGGGAAGAGTTGGCGAGCATGGGATCGGATAATATTTGGGCGACGAAATGCAACAAATTGGGAGTCGCGCAGATCCGTCTTCAGGAAATCCAAAATGGCGGCGCCCGGGTTGAAATTGCTTGCGTTCACGATTCTCTGTGGGAAAGTTTACCGGAATTTGTGAGTATTTCTTCTAATTTCACGGTATTGAACAGTTGTGTTGATAAATACAAATGTACCCGTCCTGTGGCCGCAGTAGAGGTGGTCCCTGGGGGGGTGGTTGCCCGTCTGGCAAGCATGTATTGATGGTACCTGTCACTGTATGTACATTGTAGAAGGGGTGGAGTGTCAACTGAGGCCTTGCAGGTTCGCTGCTAAGGTATTAGACTTCAATGGCAAGGTGTGTACAGATGATATGAAGGTGTTGACAGGTGTGTGCCGAGGTTTTCGGATTGTGGATCATGGCTGTGTCTGTAAATATTCATGTGCCAATTATCAATCACTGTTGGGATCAAAGTTCAAAGGGGACATCGGTAGAAAAATCAAACAAGAGTTGATTGAAGGCAAAGTTTGTATGGTCAGTAAAAGACCTAGGTGTGTCCATGCTATGGGGGGGGGGGGTGGAGAAATTGGATGGGTCTCTCAGACCTATAACTGACTGCTCTATGCCTGAGGGAGAAAGTATCAACAATTTCATGGGAGAAACTTGTGAGAAATTTCATTATAAATCTCTGGATGATGTTGTGGATTTGATTACAGTTGATAGTGCCTGTGCAGTTACAGATATTGACAGCGCGTACCGTTCGGTTACGGTGCTGCCCTCTCACAGAAAATTCCAGGGGTTCTGTTGGGATATGGGGCAGGGTAACAGGTATTTTGAAGACCTGCGCTTATGCTTTGGGTTGGCTTGCGCACCTTATTTATTTACTTTGTTGTCCGACTTTGTAGTTAAAGTAGGTAGCTTAGGCCCATTTGTCAGCTGTGTCAACTACTTGGATGATTTTCTGGTGACTGACAGTACCCTAGAGGGCTGCCAACAGGCTCAAGATGAGCTGGGGGCCACATTAGAGGGCCTAGGGTTCAAGGTGTCCCAAGAAATTAGTTCCCCCTGCCACAACTGTCAAATATCTCGGTATTATAGTTAATACCGTGGATATGACCCTGTCCATTGGTCAGGACAAATTGGACAGGGTATCTAAGGAGGTAGCTGATCTGCAAAGTGTCTCTAAGTGCAAGCTTAAGCCCCAGGAGGCCTATGATGATCATATCAACGAGAAAGAGTTATGGCCTGTCTTGGTTAGTCTGTCTAAGTGGTGAAGTAACTGGCGTAACTCTACAGTCCAAGTTACCACTGACAATACTCAGGTCTTGGGGGTGCTCCGCACTGGTAAGAGTAGCAATGCCACAGCAATGGCTTGGGCACGTGAATTATTCTGGTCATGCTGCTTCTACAACATAAATATTCGCTGTAACATGATCCCGGGAGTCGACAACGTGGTAGCTGACTCGTTGTCTCGACTCAACAATCCTGACTGTGTAACTATTTGTTCAGCTACATTGCCTGACTTCACCGAATGTTGTTGTAGGGTTGTCAGGACTGATCCACGACTGGGAAGTCCTGAGGGAGAACGCGGCCGCGGATAACTCAAGTAGGGCTTATAAGTCAAGGTGGAACCGTTTCAAGACTTTCTGTGAGGATCATTACCTGTGCCCCCTCCCAGCTTCTGTGACAACCATGTGCCTGTATGTGACACACTTGGCTAAGACACTGACTAATTCTACTATCCGGAATTATGTTTCATCAGTTTGGTTATTACATGACATTCAAGGAGTACCGCATATTGACCCAAACTGCTACTCGATGAAAGAAACATTGGCCGGCGCAAAGAGGTCATTGGGTTGTCAGGTGCGCCAAGTAGACCCCTTGTCTCCCGAGGAGTTACTGATGATTTATCGTACTTTGGACTTAACAGTTGGGTCGGAGCTAATGCTCTGGTGTGCCCTTACCTTATGCTATAGATGTCTGTTGAGAGCAGGTCATGTGACTGCTTCACCCCATACCCTCAGGGTCAAAGACTTATTATTCAGGGGTCAGGACATGGATGTTTTCATTACCAGTTCTAAGACAATTCAGTTTAAGAAGCGTGTCCTCCTTATTCCAGTATTGAAGGCAGGTAACTCGCCATTGTGTCCGGTGGGTCATATCAAATCCTACTTGGATAGGACAGGGTTATCTAAGGAGGACCCATTGTTCCCATATACATACCATGCTTTTTGCACTGAACTTCAGTCTACATGTAAGCGAGCAGGTCTCACAGGAGATTATGCTACGCATAGTCTAAGGAGGGGGGCGGCTACTTATCTAGCCTCCTTTCTTCCTCTTCATGAGGTCAAGCGTTATGGTGATTGGAAATCTCTTGCTGTATTATATTACATATCTGATAATTACAAATGTTGTAGGATCAAGGATGCCTTAGTAGCAGGCCATTGGGGTTCCTGGTAATAGGCAAAAGTGTTGTTTGTTTGGGCTTTTGGCCTTTATCTTGTCAGATTGTACGTCAGGAATTTAGGCAAAAGTGTATCCATGTCTTTGTCATCCATGTCTATGTCATCTCATTCTAGCGCTACAGTAATATATGTATGGTATCTGACTGGATAACATTAATATATTTGGGAGCAGCGGCAAATGGTGGTTCATAAGGTGCATCCCAGGGGGCGCCCCAAGCTGGCCCCACCTGTTTCATATCCGCCCACCGCTCGGTCAGTCTGTGTTAAGTAGCCGTTGGATTAAGTCATTTTTTCTTTTTGTTATAATAAAGAGGCCTTTATCTGGTCAGATTGTACGTCAGGAATTTAGGCAAAAGTGTATCCATGTCTTTGTCATCCATGTCTATGTCATCTCATTCTAGCGCTACAGTAATATATATATATATATATATATATATATATATATATATATTTATATGTATATATATATATATATATATATGTATATATTTATATATATGTATATATATATATACAGTATATATATATATATATATATATATATATATATTGCACATTGCAATGTTTTAATCTTTTCTTCATATCATTTCCCCCATACAAGCCCACACCTTGCACTAGCCTTATGTAGCTCTCCCCCAAGTTCCCCCAGGAAGGCGTTTCACCGTATCATACGGAGGGTCCGTATGTCGTTTTTTTGCGTTTCAGTTCATTTTTGCGTTTCAGCTCAACATGTCCGCATCTTACGGAAAAAGATACGGAGGCCGTATGTACATACGGCCCTCCGTATTCACATACGGCGATAATTGCGTTTCAGCTCAACATGCGGAGCACAAAAATTCCGCATCTTTGGCGTATTTAGTACATGATATACGGAGGGGTGGGGGATGGGGGTGCTATGTCAAAAAATGCAGATATACCCTTCTTTTCATGGCTGTATGTGTGTTTTGTGTGCCGTATGTCAATACTGCACTGTATGTATTGGCCAAATTCAGCGACCTTCACCTTGACCCTTGACCCTTGACCCCGATATATTTTGGCGCACTATTTGGATAGAGCCAACATGGGTCCTAGAATAGGGTATGTTCTTCAAACTGAAAGAGAGTACTACAAGCGGGTGGATCCCTTCATAAAGTATGGAGGCAAGAAATTCCTACAGCGATACCGCCTTTCAAAGGAAATCACAAAATGCCTGATAAAAGACTATGTGGACAGCCTAGAGGACACGCTGTTGCGGGGCAAACATGCTGTACCACATAGGATAAAGGTATGTACCACCCCTACACCCCACATTCCATCTATAATATATGGCTATGTATCTTCCCTTGTTCCTTTTTTGTTCTTTTTTCTCCATTTTTATTATGTTTGATTCTGGCTTCTGCCCTGCACTCATACTATGCTATGTATAGTGTTATGCTTTTTGCATATACATGAGTTATGTTCCCTTAATATGTCATATGACTGAATGTATTGAAGTATCCCAAATGAAATAAAACAAGGCAGTAATTTAAGTGTAACAAAATGATTTTTTATTTTCAAACAGTTCTGTGTAGCTATACGCTACTTTGCGACGGGGTCAAATTACACCGACATTGCGGATGTGCACGGTGTGTCCCGCAGTACAGTATGCAGAGCAGTCAAGTCAGTTTCTGAGTTTTTTCATCACAACCTTGCCCGATATGTCAGCTGGCCGGACAGCACGAACGAGAAAGCTAACCTGGCGTATCGTTGGTACAAGAAAATGAAAAAACCCAAACTGTTTGGACTAGTTGACGATACTCACATACCAATAGCCTGCCCTAGGGGGTATACCCGTGACGAAAATCAATACTACTGCTACAAAGCCTATTATAGCATAAACGCCATGGTGAGTAAAATCAAAGTACACAAAAAACATGAAACTTTGCATGCATAACATATCTTGTCCCTATTTGAAAAACAAGTAGAGCACAATCTTATCGCTATATAACAGTTGACTTAAATTCTATATGTACCTTTGAACGGGTAAACATAAAAAAAATTCACACACATGTAACCCAAAAATGGAATGTTATATTTTGCAGATCATATGTGATCTGGACGGGATCGTTCGTCATGTGGACGCGTCATACCCAGGCTCCCAGAACGACATTTACATTATGAACGGAAGTGAAATCAAGTTCCTGGGGGAGAAAATGATTTCAAAGGGTTCTTCCTGCTAGGAGATTCTGGGTAAGTAAAAAAATACAATTTTCCTATCCCCTGACTTTGGCATAGCAGTGTAATACTTAGTCCTTACAGTACAAGTAAAAACCAAAATATATATATATTGTATGACCTGACTTTGGCATAGCACAGTAATACTTTGTCCTTACACTAAAAGTTTTATAAAAAATATACATGTTGTCTCTCTCACTCATTTCTCCATATCATACTGAAATATAGCACACACTTTGTTCTACAACAGATACGTGTTGACTGACTACCTGCTAACTCCGACCAAAGTAGAGTACACCGCTGACGATGTGGCCTATAACAAATGGCACCGTAAGACCAGATCTTTGGTTGAGCGAGTGATCGGAAACGTAAAGCAGCGTTGGAGGTAATATCACTTAACGTGTTGCATATCATATGATAAAATACACCACAGCTGGCCAGGGTAGTACCACATCACCCAATGCCCACATTTATCTCAAAAATGTAGACTGTACATCAAAACAGCCTGTCCCGTTATCCTTCATATAACACATGTACCTCTGTACATTCTGCCCTGATCCTTCTCATATATACCTAATATTACAAGAGACATGTTAAAATACAATTACATAGCACCATACCTGATATGTCTCACATTATAAAACCCTAATACTATGTAACATTAAAATGTATCTGTTTCGTTAGGTGTCTGGATACAAGTGGAGGATATCTCTTCCACGACCCCGTACGAGCTGGGCGCATCATAGAGGCATGTGTAGCACTGAACAACTGTGCTAAAATTGCCGGACTCCCGATAAAGAAGGACTTCTACGCCAAGGATTCCTTCGTTGGATACAAAGCACCTGTTGAGCAGCCCGTGAACGTGGCAGCGGGAGAACGCGTCCCCTTCAATAACATGCGTAAAGAGTACATCAGCAGGTTCTTCAACCCGGAGGCTGTTAAACGCGACAAGCAGTGAACTTATGTTCCAACATGAACTACATGATATACATGAATTATACATATTCTGTACCAACAATATTAACGTGACATATATTTCGCTGTATGACAGCGCAGTGGAGTGTAATGACATGCAACCCTATGTATTAAACTATGTACAGTTGGACACAATGTGCCTAGTTTCACTTCGCATTTTTCCTAGTTTTAACCCGCGTGGATCTCTTGGGTAGAGTGGTGACTTCACTCTCGCTCTCCTCAGCCGATGCTAAACCTAGAACCATTTGGACGTGTTCTTCATCTGTCACAGCCTGTTCCATGTTCTCCTCTACGTCGTCCGCAACTTCTTGTATCAGGACAACCTCGTCCTTATTCAGGACTTGATAGTGTGGCAGTCCACTGTCGGAATTTACGTCCTCCGTCTGTATCACTAAAAAAAAAAAAAAAAATTGATGTAAAGCTAAGTAAAGCATACATTAACTTTTACACTGTAATATATACTGGCTCTTTTCATTTAGATACAAATGTTCATATATATGTCAAGGGGGAAAACAAATGGTTGTATCATACACTGTGGCACCGGTTGTTACAACTCCAATCTTCTTTGAAGACATTGGCTATACAGAGATACAGTGGAAAAGAATGTTGTGATTTTCTCCCTTATTTCTACGATACACATATGTGTGTAAATATATGAAGGGAAAACAGATATGGTATAAAGTTATACAGTGTTGATAAATGTGTACGTGTCATACATATTTTGTGCATTTTACGGTACCGTACATACATACTTTAATATGGAACAAACAATTTGAAAAAAAAGATATGGTATTTTTCGTGCTTACCATGAGCGTTTACAACACATTTTGTTGGATGGAGCTGGGGTTTGGGGGAACACAGGTAGTTGGCCTCCTCTCCCTGTTTGGGTGGCTCGGGATGCGTCAAACTCGCTGTCATGTTTGAAGTAGACGGTACCGGGTTTCTGTTCTGATCCTCATCCTCCGGTTCCTCCATGCTGCTCTTGTTCACTGAGAAAAGAATTACACATATACATTTAATTACCAGTGAAAAATAATAAAATATTGTTCTATCACATTTTGCTGTATTTAGAGTTGTACTTGAAAAATATAAACGGATAAAATCATATTATAATCTCCTTAGCTCACGCTTCTTTGATTTGTGCAGTATATAAAAAGCAGATGATACATATAGTGAGATGGATGATATATGTCATACTTACATGAAATAACAGAATTCACTACATGTGCCCGGTCTAGCTTCCCCTGTGCCACCGCGAGTATCTCAAAGTTCCTAGTCATCAGAGCAAGAGCAGAGTTGGCTCTCTCGCTCTCCTGTTTATGCATCTTTGCAACGCTCTGTACGTCCGTCATCAAGTCCTTTATACTGTTGGCTAGAGTGGTCAGAGTGTCCACCATACCCACTACGCCTGCCATCATACTTTCCTCTGCTTTAGCAACACGGACACCCGTATTTGTGATAGCACCTCTGATTAGGTTCATTTGTTTCACCATTTCGGCCTGTTTACCGAGAATATGATCAGACAGTTTGTCTGTGATCGCAATAAACTCCTCATTGTTCTGCGCAGTGTTGGCAGCTGACTCTGTTGTCCAGGTATCTAGCTGCTCTTGTTGATTTTTCATTGCCTCAGCGATTTGTTTCGCATTGTCAGATACAGCTATCATGACAGTTCTGGTGCTGTCTTTCATTTCCCGGTTACACCTGGCCATATCCTGCTGGCAGTTGGCCTGGTCATCCGCCATTGTCTTCAGGTTATCTCTGAAAGCCAATGTGACTTTTTCCATTTCTTTTCTTATAGCTTCACTGAAATCCTCCTGTGCTTTTTCCTCCGTAAAAGATTTGAATAGGGCTTTCAGGTTAGCAGATGCGGTGCGTTGTATACGGGACAAGGCAGGAGTGTTCTGTGGGGTTTTTATTGGTACAAATTCAGGTTCTATTTCCTCTTCTTCCATTTCTATGGGGTTTAGGGGTACTGGTTTCAATATTCCCTTTCAGCGCCAAATGTATCAGCTCGGCTACCTCCTCCTCCGAGTACTGCTTCTTGTTGGCGTCATCCGTGTCCACATGTGAAACGGGACCCGGAGAAGAGTGTTGAGAAGTTAAGTCAATCTCCTCCTCGTTCAAAATGGAAGAGAAAGATGGTCTCCTCCCCCGTACACGTTCAGTTTTCTTCTGCATGCTTGGACCAGGCTGAGCAGTACGGTGAGCAGTATCACGAGCAGAAGGGTGAGTAGGAAGTTTTGGAGTAGGTTTAGCAGCAGGTTTGGGAAGCACTGCAGGCTCTGCCTGGTTTGTTTTGTGAGGCAAAACTTTTAACTTGAGTGACTTGAGTGCCATAGCCAATTGCGACTCTCCGCTACTTCTTCCAGTGGACATAAGAAGGGATTCAGTTTTGGATACTTTTTTCTTTTTGCTGCTTTCCGGATCAGCTGTTTTGGCATTTATTCTGGCGACTAAATCTAACATGTCTCTGCGGGAAATACGTTGAATTGGAGACCGGTCTTGATCACCGAACATGGCGTTATATGCTTCTGAACTGCAGCATGTCTCTATCATTATTAGAACCAGAGATAAAGGCCTGGCAAGTGTACTTTGATTTGAACAGTTCTTAAATCGTAATCAAAATTGCAAAACAACTTTTTCTAGACTGTACTGGTGACTAAAACTAGGCCACCAAACCAAACTTTGTAAAGGGCACTTTCGGAAAGTCTCACTATCTGTTGTAAAGACTCAAGGAACAGGAGCATACTATAAAAACAACAAGCTTGATTACTAGAAAGTAGGGCCTACTACATTATAACTGGATATGGACTGAGTTATATTTCAATTACAAAGGAAAAATAGACTGCCACTGTATCATACTGGTACTGGCAGAACTATTAAAGACTAGGTCTATAGATTGGAAACTGCACAGGGAACCACCACTAGATGGCTTGTGTGGTCATAGACATATAACGGAAGAAGGAGATGCCAGCAGAATAGGAATCTGTTAGGCTTGCTGCAGTGTACTCATGTAGTACTTTTTGAGATATTTCTATCATACAAAGGAACATTTGCGACAAAATTGTGCTAAAACATATACACGGAAGATACCGTATTGAGGAAATTAGGAAACCAAGAGTGACTTAGACTAAGAGTTTAACTATTTCTCTAACTGCTGAGTGCCACTTAATTGCTCCCTAGCCATGGCAAAACCATCAAAAGTAGAGGACCGGCTGGATGACTTTTACAAAGAACTTAAAAAGGTGCGAGAATCCATGGATCGGCTTGCGAGCTTGTCAACTAGGGTGGAAACCCTGGAAAAAGTAGTATCTCCTCTTAAAGAAAAAGTATTTGGTCTCGAAGTATCTGTGCAAGGGCAAAGTGACCTGCTAGAGGACTACAAAAAGATCATTGACGAGAACACCAAGGTTATGAAGGAGTCAGCTAAGAAAATTGAAACTCTAGAGAAAAATGCCAAGGCCTTGGTGGACCAGCCTGAATTTAAAAAGGCTGTCCTAGAGGCAGTTGAGAGGGCCCTTAAGGAAAAGGAAGAAATGAAGGTAGAGACTGAGAAGAAAACAGATATCGAAGAAAAAAGGAGGTACAATCTACTTCTACTCAATGTACCAGAGTACAGAAGGGAGACATTGTTAGAAGATGTGTGCGGGATACTGACCCCCCTCCAAAGGAGCCTCAGAAACGAGATAGTCAACACCAAGAGGTTGGGTGTCTTTAAGGGGTTGAAGGCCCCGAGACCCATCCTCATTGAATTCCAATCCACAAAGACCAGGGACTATGTCTTCAAAAATAGGTTTGACATTAGGAAAACCGATGATCTGCGATGCAGAAAGTTTATTCTTACAGAGGATCTTAACGAGGAAACAAAGAAAGTAAGAGAGAAGGTGCGAGCAATAGTAAATCTTGGGGAGCAACTCAAGAAAAACATCAGACAAGCTGGGGACTACGTACTGCTAAATGGGAAACCCTACAATGGTAGGAGTGAACTTCATATGCTTCCGGAAGATTTATCAGTGGAGAAGGCCTTCACTAGGGAAACCGAGAAGGGCACCATGTTTCAGGGTGAACATTCATACCTGTCTAACTTCTATGCTAAAGAAGTCAGGTACCAGGGAAAAACCTACAACTGCAATGAACAGGCATTCTTCTATGTGAAAGCGCAGCTGTGTGGAGATCCCTCAAATGGTGAAGCCATATTGAAAGAAACAGATCCAAGAAAAATCAAAAACCTAGGCAGAGAGATCAAGGACACTGAGCCCTGGCTTGCCCAAAGGGTTACTATCCTGAAAGACATTAACATTATTAAATACCAAGATGAAGAAATGAAGGCCAAGCTACTCGCCACAGGGACCAAACCCATCTGGGAATGTTCTGGAGATGGTTATTGGGGAGTAGGGGTACATCTGCTGTCCAAAGAGGTGAACAATATCAGGTGGAATGGGCAAAATGTGTTCGGGCAGATGCTGATGGAAATCAGGAGGGAAATTAGGAGTGCATAACTGTCTTTACCTGTCTGTGCATGCATCGTGAAATATGCCTCTTAGATCTTTTGATTTCTTACTATGAATAACTACATTATTAAAGGGTTGAAAGTGCATGTGAGAAACTGATTCCTTAATCTGACTTTGTCGCAGTCAAAAGATAACCTATTAATTATCTCAGAGACTAACTGAACTTTATTCTCAGTGGAAATTTCTATTCCAAAAAATCAAAAGCTTCTGTATTCTGGTCTACATGGTAAACTAGTTACTGCTGATATGCTGCAGTGAGCTAATGGCTCTTCGCGATTGAACAAAACAACAATGCTATCCCCCCCCCTCCCCGCCCCCCTCATCAAATTTCATCCTATGAGATGCCCAAAGGGCTACAAATAATCTACTGGAATACTCAAAGTGTAAGATCTAAAGAGGAGAATGTAACTGAATATCTGTCAAGCCTCAATGCTGATGTTGTGTGTATCTCTGAGACATGGCTCAAGGAGTCAATGGGTGATAGTTTCTTCAGCATACCTGGATTTGTAACCCACAGATTGGACAGGGAAATACTGACTGATGAAGGCAAGGTAAAAAGAGGTGGTGGTCTGTGTATGGTTATTAAAAATGGTGTTAAGCACGAAATATTGGAAGGTGAAATTACCAGTGTAACTAACGAGCACTGTGAGTTAATGGTGGCAATGATAAGTTTACCATATACACGGAAAATATATGTGGTGAATGTGTATCGGCCCCCCTCAGGAGATGTGAATGAGTTCAGTAAAATTGTAACGAAGGCACTGAAAAAGATATCAGCAGGGAAAAGAGATAAAGATATTTTTTTGGGCGGTGATATCAACATTGACTATGCAATAAACTCACCTGAGAAGAATAAGCTAGTCCTGCTTGAAATTGCCAATGGCTTCAAACAGTATATCAAACATCCAACTAGGCCCCTCTACACTGAAAGGGTTATAGACCTGATCTTCTCAAATTCCCAGGATGTCTTTAAGACAGGATTGCTTTGTGTAAATGTAAGTGATCACGTTCCTGTGTACATTGTCAGGAAAAAGGCTAAAACAAAAAAGAAGGCCATTGAATTCTTTGGAAGGTCCTATAAGGACTATAGTAAAGAAGATTTGCTAAACTGTTTAAGGGAGCTTGATTGGGATACATTCTTTGCTAGTAATGACCCCGATGAAGCCTGGGAAATACTATTTGGGAGGCTTTTAGAGTACCTAAATAGGGTATGTCCAATAAGAAGGAGGCGCTTCAAAAAAGAAAAGTCTAAGTGGGTGACTGATGAGCTATTAAGGCTGATGCATGACAGGGATCAGGCTCTCAAGAAAGCCTTACAAACTAAAAGAGTAGAAGACATTATAGTTGCCAAGGTCCTCAAGAATAGGTCAAACTTAAAGTCAAAGCAAGCAAAGAGGGACTACATTAAAAAATTGTTGGTTGAGAATGCTAAAGACCCCAAACAATTTTGGGCTGCCATTAAGGAAATGTTACCTGCTGAGACAAAAGGTATCTCCCTCAACTTGAAAGATGAGCAGGGCATAGAGATTGAGGCACACGACACAGCTAATCATATAAATACCTTTTTTGCCAATGTTGGGAAAAATCTAGCTGACAAAATTGAGCCAGTTGGAGGATTTGAACCACCCCCGATTGAGACTCCAGCAAACAGTCTTGAGTTTGAGAATATAACAATAGAGGAGTTAGAGAAGAAATTGGTAAAGATAAATGAGAAAAAATCATCAGGAATTGATAATGTCTCTGCTAAGGTGTTGAAAGAATTTCTAATCGGTATGAAAGATGAATTTTTGCATGTCTTAAACCTATCAATTGTGAATGGGATTTTTCCTGCCAAGTGGAAAGAAGCAAAAATTACCCCAGTTCCAAAAGTAAAAGATCCAAGTGAAGTAGGGGAGCTTAGGCCTATATCTCTATTACCTATTACAGGAAAGTTGCTTGAGAAGTTCATCCACAGCCGAACTAATAGTTTCTTAGAAGGCAATGCGTTACTAACCCCTAAGCAAAGTGGCTTCAGAAAGAATAGAGGAACTCAAGACGCCGTTATAGATCTGAATGAAAAAATATTCAAGTCCTTAAATGAGGGCAAATATACTGGTGCTATTTACATAGATTATAAGAAAGCATTTGACACTATAAGTCATGATAAATTGCTAGCAAAGTTGCCCAAGTATGGTTTTAGTGAAAATGTTGTTAAATGGTATAGGAGCTATTTGAGTGGGAGGGAGCAAAAAACATTTGCAAATGGCTGCTGTTCAGACTTGGAAAAAGTTCACTATGGGGTCCCCCAAGGCTCTATTTTGGGTCCGACACTATTTATTTTTTATGTAAATGATCTGTCAAAATTAGATATGTCATGCCACTGTTTGCAATATGCAGATGATACTGTACTCTTCGCCTCAGGATTTAATCTGGTAGATATTGTGTCAAATTTGCAAGATGACTTGGACAAGCTAATAGAGTTGTGTGATGCAAACCAATTAACCATAAATGCAAAGAAAACCAAAACTATGTTCTATACTTACCAGACAGATGTGAAACTACCACCAATTTATGTCAAAGACACTGAACTTGAAGAAGTAGACAAATATAAATATCTAGGAATCATTATGGAAAACAACCTGAGTTTTAAAGCGCAATTAGCAAAAACTATTTCCTCTGTCAACTATAAAATCTGGTTATTAAGGCACTTTAGAGAGCATATGGACCAAGATACTGCCGTATTGTTGTTTAAAACTATGCTATTGCCTTATATAGATAACAGTAGTATATTCTTGTCTGGGGTCAGTCTCTTTGAGCAGAAGAAGTTGCAAGTACTGCAAAATGTTGGTATTAGAGTATGTTTGCGGATAAAAGATCCAATGTCAATTTCTGTTAAAAAAATACATGCCAAAATCAAGGTCCTGCCAATAGATCTGAGGAGGAAATATTTGCAAGGAATACTATGTTACAGGCTGATAAAGCTCAACTCACTGGCGTTGGTACAAAACAGAGTCACTCGAGCTGCGGATGGGCCTCTGATCAAATTATATATACCTCACACCAGACGCGTCCAATTCTCTCCACCTTTCAATACTTATAACAGTTGGAACAGCATCTCATCTACTATCAGAATGGCTGACAATAGTGTCACTTTTAAGAGTATGCTTAAAAGTAGCTTATTCAAGTACTTTGATACCACCTGGAGCTATGAGCTCCAATTCACAAACCTGTAATTATAGTGAGTGATGATTGTACTACTTATATTCTCTCTTATCACCTCGAAAGCCCAGCGACGAAGATACTGCAAATGAACTTTTTCGTTGAATTTATTCAACTTGGCTGGCACACTTAAATAAATACAAAACTTACAAAGTCTTTGTATTGTATTAGTAACGCGGGCTTTTGAGTCGTATCATACTCACATATATATTTCTATTTTTATTCAAGTATCAACTCATTGTATGATTGTTAACTGTCCTGCCTTATGAATATGTATCTTGATCACTTGGTCTATAGAACAGTAGGGTATGCAATATAAAATGCTGCTTCTTATTGTAAAAACCCTGTTGATTATACCCTCTCCATGTCTTTTGGTCAGATGAATATTACCATCATATATGTATGGTATTCCTCAACATGTATCCACTATAAGAATTTGGTATCACCTCATATTCATCTCCCCTCCCCTCCCCCCCCTCCCCTTGTCCCCAAGTAATATCACCATAACTGACTTTTTTGTAAGTTCTCATGCAGTAATAACGAAATGGAGGTGCTGTAGCCAAAAATGCAAATGTAATTTATCACTCATTGTATGTATCAACCTTCTCTGTAATTCGATTGAAACAAATATAATTGTATGTACTTTTATATTTTTCGTGATTGCAGAATAAAAAAACCTTGCAAATTGAATTGAAAAATTGACGTAGAACAGGGATAAAGGATACAGTTTATGCTATTTATGGCAAGGGTACATACATCAGACAGATACAACACAATCAAAATCATATGGTATACAGGTAAAACAGCTGGGGTGCATGTCATAATAAAGTGATCCACATCAAATGATACAGTATACAGCTCACATTGCTGGGGTGCATATCAAAGGAATGTAAAGAATATTTTTCATATACTCACCAACTAGCTCGCTCCATGCCAGCTTCTTTAGTGCTACCCCATCGCTGGCATGCTTAAAACGTCCCTTCAACACGGGCTTTAAGTGGTTCGCCCCCTTTACGCTATAGAAAAAAACATAAATAAGATTAAAATGATATAGAGCAAGGTGTGGTTTTAAAGGTAGGTAACACAGGTCATAATGAGACTGGATATCTTAAACAAAGGCATTATTTTTGGCATCATATGTTGATATATGTTTTGATAGCTCTGGTTAAATAAATTAAAATAAAAAATGTGAGACATTTCAAGAAGCATATCTGTATTCAAGAAGCATATCTGTGTGCTCTCCTGCACGAAGTATTTGAGCTTGTTTTGACACTTTGTTACGTCTCTGTCGCGCCCACTGTTCGCTGCCACATAGTCTGGCAAAAGGAGGAGATGAAAATGAAATGTGAAGAACATATGTTGTGCTGTGCTTGAAATAGCATGTTGTATAGTGTGACGTAGAACAGGGATAAAGGATGCAGTTTATGCTATTTATGGCAAGGGTACATACATCAGACAGATACAACACAATCAAAATCATACGGTATACAGGTAAAACAGCTGGGGTGCATGTCATAATGAAGTGATCCACATCAAATGATACGGTATACAGCTCACATTGCTGGGGTGCATATCAAAGGAATGTAAAGAATATTTTTCATATACTCACCAACTAGCTCGCTCCATGCCAGCTTCTTTAGTGCTACCCCATCGCTGGCATGCTTAAAACGTCCCTTCAACACGGGCTTTAAATGGTTCGCCCCCTTTATGAGCGCTTCAAGTTCGTCCGGTCTCCAGTGCTCACTTTTGCCCCGAGCTGCTTTTGAGGTATTTACACCAGAGCCGGATGCCACTGAATCGTTCACAACACTTTTTCCACCCCGCCCTTTGCCACGGCCCTTACCCCCCCGACCGCGTTTGGGGGTGGGGGCTGAGGCCTGCTCCACGTTAACCTGTGGTACAGTCACTGGTGCAGGAGGTATGTAGGTGGGGTCATCACTCTCTCTCTTCCTTTCCTTTGTCACAGTTGTATGAGGCCCACCATTTGACGGGTGTTCGCTGGAGGGGGCCTTCCCCTTTCCACGAGCATTCTTTTCCTGGTTTCTTTTGATGAGAGCCAAGATATAGGATATGGCTTGGTCGCCCCCATCTCCCTCAAAGTCGGTCGGACTGATCTCTTCTTCTTCCTCTGACGACTGAAACTCGGGATCATCCTTCTTGGGGGGGGGGGCTGCAATATATTACATATACCCCGTCACACACTTGTATTTAAATGAAAAAAATGTAAAATAATTTTTAGAACGGACTGATATATGAACATAGCATGTAAGTGGAGAACAAGTGTTGTGCTTTTTTTCACATAGACATAATACATACATGAAATATAGGGAAAGCAGGCTGCCCGTTAATTTTCTGTTTGTGCCCAGGAGCAGGCTGAGCGCATCCAGATTGCCTAAAAGGCCGTTGAAAGACCGGCCAGTTTTTTTTTTTTATTCGGCTTCAGTTTTGGTTGTGGGGGGTTGGCTGTCACTGACCTCCTCCTCTGAGGTACTATCATCCTCCTGAATTCATTGAAAATGCTATGTGAGGCATGTTGTATGGTGTAGCACGGAATGGGGGACAGTTGTATCTGAATTAGCGATATATTTTGGCATAATACAGTTGTAAGGGGTGTATAGAAGCAGTACCGGTAGTATCTGAGTTGCTTTAACGTAAAGCGGGAAAACGGACCGGCTACTTTGGGAGCGATGTTCATGTATTAAAATCAGAATAACACGCATAACAAAGTACATAGCTGGGATCTACGTGATCTGATGTATCTAATGGCACAGGAAGGACATGTCCTACTTACCCTTTTGTTGCCTCTCCCCATGTTGTTTGGTTGTTGTTGTTGCTTTGGATAGCTTTCCGCACGCTTGCCCGACTTGGTGTTTACTATTGAGAAATTGCAAATGGCGGCGCCCACAAGTCACGTGTGTATGACGTCAGATACGGAATCCCCGGGTGTTCCCCCGGATGTAGCCTGGTCGATGGCGCTAAATTCAAATGGGGCGGGTGAGAACAAGAACATACGGAGGTAAAGATACGGAGGGCCGCATGTTGACTGGCACATACGGCAGAGCAGGGTTGTATGTTGGAATTTTGTAAAAAAAGATAAGGAGGGTATGCGGAGGGTGAAAAGAAACGGAAAATTTGCTTTGGTGATATTTTGTCCGCATCTTGACCGCATCTTTCGGCCGTATCTTATTTTTTATATCAACATACGGTGAAACGCCTTCCAGGTTACCTTTGTTGGTTGGGACTGTGGTAAAGTAGAAGAGTTGGGAGACAGGGTTGCACTAAAATAGTGAAGGCCCTTATGAAGCTGTAATGCAAGTTCCCCTAGTCTAGCCAAGCTTACGCAACACCACACCTTGGTGGGCCACAGCCATACTCATCATATCAATATTGACAAAAAACACAATTTATTTATAGTTTCCATACAATACCCTTACTTATACTTGTAGAAAGCAATCACATTAAACCTGTTTCATTGTAACTCCTCAGCCCTGTGTCTGTGGCAGCACCCCTGATTGCGATGCTTCTTGCTGTGGCAGCTGTTACACGCTGTTGGATGGGATATCAACATACGTCTGTCTCTATTAAAAAGGGTACGGTATGCTTATAACTCTGTAAAATATGTAAAGCAATAAGTTGTATTGTCGCCTGAATATATATATATATATATATATATATATATATATATATACATACATATATATATATATATATATATATATATATATATATATATATATATATATATATATATATATATATTTAGTCCAAATGAACTCTCGATCACTGGGAACGTAGGGTTAAATCAGACCAGGGTGTGCGCTTAATAGGACCAGATTTTTATTTTTTTCAGGGTAAAATATATTTTTTAGTGCACTGTCAGCTCATGATATGTCGAATACGGTATGTAAATATCATATATGTATAAATATATGTATATGTATAGATTTGTATATAAACACACATGTACATTTCCAATGACATTGGCCAGATAAGCCGTGCTTCTCTTCCCTATGACAGTACTTCCACCTGCCATTATGCATTATTACAACCTTGGTCGTCCCTACTGATGAGGTTCAGTGTATGTCGGTTTTCAGTGAATTGAGTAATTGATGTTATTTTATTCATACTGGGTCTGTATAGGCATATATAATGGGTGCCTGTAACTATGTCATGTCCATTTGACGGTTTATATATTTCACCTACTGCCTATCACTATCCATTGCAGGAGGAGCCAAAGCCCATCAGATGACACAGATCTATGCATTGCCTATAGGGCAGGCGGGAAATGTCGCAGAACATCAGTTTATCCAATGGATCAAATCCAACGTTTTTACTCATGGGGGACCGATTCTAACCAATCCTCCCTACCCTCTCTCTGCTTCCGTTTTAATAATAATGTGCTGCGTATATTCAGTGGGTAGTTTGTGCTGATAGTGAGAGGAAAGGAGCGGGGTTCTGAAGTTGATTTTTAATATTTGTATGTTTCTCATAACTCATAATTCAGTCTGGGAAATTAGATACAGACTAACTCCCTTCTCTTGTGATTCCTTAATCTTATTGCTATGTGAGTTAATACAAAATATAAGGCACTGGATAATACTACTGCCTCTTTACTACCCATATATACCTAGATACTTGATGAATATGAAGCTTATCTGGTGTGTTATCATACAAAATTATTGACTAGTATTAGGGAGTGCTAATTTTTTAACAACAGCGGGGGGGGGTGGTGGATTTGGGGGGGGGGTAAACAATTTGGACTCCTTGACCGGGGGGGGGGTAAAAAATTTAGACCCCTCTTGGGGGGGGGGGTGAAATAAATTCAACCTGTTTTGAGGGAAAAAGCCCGCGCGTTACTATGCTACAAAGGGGCGCGAACGCGCGCAATTTTCGGCCTGCCGGGGGTGGGCGGGGTAAAAAATTTCGACCCCTCTAGCCGGGGGGGGTGAAAAAATTTCGCACGCTCCGCGACTAAAGGACTAAATTATGCATTTTATTATCCAAACATTTTTCAAACCTGGTATGGCATAGTAACAACAAACATGGAATCAAATGAGTGAACATATCCGGCAATTAATACTATAGTAAAGTGACATATGGTCTATTTTTTCCATATTTTAAATCCTACTGAAACGTGTGCCAAATGCTATTACACAATCGTATTTGAAGAATGGGGCACAATAAAATGTGCTCTCTGGGTATTATACCCTAAATAAAGTGTCTCGTGTCGGTCCAGGTATAGTTCTTACAGAGTATTTTCAATGGGTGGAATTATAGCGTGCACTCCAAAAGTATTAAATTGAGGCAGAATCTGATAATCAGTTGAATTCTAAGCTGAATTCTAATGAGATTGAATAAAGTAGGGAGCACATAAAGTAAAACAATATGGAACATTTTGGTTAATTTTAGACAGGATTGATTTTTGACCCCTAATCATTTGACCATGTCACATTAATACACTAACTTTGGCTTCTACATGGTAACACAAAAAGCCAATGATGAATATTGTATGTCTCTAATTATTTGCATGTTTCTAAGTTGGACCACATTGTATTAAATAATTCACTCTATCAAAAAATTGTGAACCTGTGGCAAAAGCGGTGATGATGTATTTGGATTACAACAAATTACTACTCATCTCTGCATTCATTCAACAAGCCTTATCTTCTCAGAAGCTATTGACACATAAAGCAAGAAAAGCTGTGTTTACATTGGTTTTAGGAAAATGTAATAACTAAGTCTGTAATGTCTGCATATGCAAACATTTTCTATCATGGGATTCATGAGACAACAATCCTTTAAAAAGTCTGTAACAGTAGACCAATAAGTAAATAAATAGTGCATCTGTTTACCCTATTCTGTCACTGTTAACCTTTAGTTTCTTTACTGTAACTTTACCGTCAGGAATAAAGTTTTATAAATCTATAAATGTCATCATTGGAAACATTGTTTGTTGTCATTATTTTAGCCACTACAGGGAATCACCAAAACATTCCTCAGCTATCAATTTATTTTGGAACAGTCAATGATAAAATAAGGGGCTCAAATTAAGTTATTAGCTACAGGATGTGAAATGGTATCCTTTATCCAGATGGTGCTGCCTTTTTGATGTAATCAAGTGCTGTATAGCATGCTGGAAGCATTCTATTTTTTTCTGATCTATATCTAAGATTTAATTTGATACCAAATATGCCAATATTTGTCCACTCTTGAACATATTTTTCATTGAAAACTAAAGAAAAAGAGAAAAAGGGTTTTCCCAAATCCCTATTTTCATGATGTGCGTAGTGATGAGCAACAACTTTTTTTTAATGAGTGGCCTTTATCTGGAACTGGCGAGACAATGGTTAACAGTTGTTACAAAATGCACCATAAGAATTCTGCAGTGAAGGGCAGGGAATTTCATTGGTCTAATTTGTATTCCTCCAGGTGCCTATGGGAACCCATATCTCAATAAATCAACCTAATTCTCTCTTGAGGTTTCACTCTGGATGACAAGGTAATAGCATATAAATTAACCTACTTATTTAATTTATTTTTACTATTTTTATTTACTTTAATTAGTTTACTTACCTTTGATGTAAGTAGACCTACATGTATATGTTTGGTTCCAAAATGACTGAGAATGGAAGGTGCAGACAATATTCACCCTGGGATTCTCCCCCCTGGAATTCTCCCTCCTGGAATTCTCCCTAGGAAATCCCTTGGGAATTCCCCCCCCCCCTTCTACTACAGAAATAAGGGTCGTAGGCTTAGTTGAGTGGAAAGGAATAAAAGAAGAGAAAAAGGGGGTACATGGGTGGCACCCTGAATCCATTTAATAGAATCTTTTACGGCTTTATCATACTACAAGCTTAATATGCTGAATATGTTAACCTTCATGTTTTCAATCATAAAATGTTAAAACTGTGGGTGGGTTGGTGAGAATTCCCGAGGAGACATTTTCAGGGGTCAAATCCAGGTGGGGGAAGTGGGGAATGCCTAGCACCAGAATTCAGGGAATTCACAGCTGAGTGTGTGGGGGGGGGGGGGGGCACTCAACTCATGTTTGTTAACCTTTATACATGTTTGTACAAGGTTTGTAGAAAGTCAATGAACATAAATCTATGGTAAAACACAAATGTATGTACTATTTGTGTTTTCCTGAGTGTCAGATTAAACAGGCAGGATAGGGATGTCCAGGCACCTCAGTGAGTTTGTCCATACTTGTATAGAAAAAGCCCTAGGACAGTGTTGAAGCCTGGATGTCGCACATAAGGTGGAGTGTGAGATGCCCAGTTTTCAACAAATGGATAACGTTGTCAACAAACTCTCCTGGGTGGGCTTTGTACTTATTACACAGGAATATAGTCTTAAATAGATCAATAGTTAATAGTCTCAATCTTAGGGATGTCAGAGGCCATCAAATACGGCTACACTGTATAACATCGGGGGGTATGGAATATGCGGATACCAGTAATCAAGTTTAGCAGCTCTCATTTTCACTATGTAAGAATGAGTAATATGCAACTATTATGCTACATGCAGTATGATTTTATATGTACTGTACTCTATAATAGCCCTAGGTCTATCTTGTGGAATGGACGGCTAATTAATCCTTGTGGCTCCAGAGGGGTAAAGGGCGACCTGGCGACCTGGGCCGTTTTCCAGGCGACTTTTCGACCTGGACCATTAATTTTTGTGACCTGCGACCTGCTGTTTTCAAATTGCCACACTGATGTATAATAAAAAAGTGACTTGCGACCTGGATATTTTTGCAAAAAAGGCGACTTTGCGACCTGTGGCCCTTAAAAGAGGCGACTTTGTGACCTAAGGGGGACCCCTCTGCACCCCCATCCTTGTTGACAAAGGAGACTACTCCTAGTCGTGACTTGGTACACTTGATTCATTCTAATTCTGTCTTTAAGTTTCACTTTCACGGACAAGATAATAACTCTCCATATCATTTAACCCACTCTTGTGTCTAATTTGTTTCTTGACCTGCACACAGACAGTTAGATCAGGTAATCTGCTTGGTTCCAAAAACAGAGTGAGTCAAGGGTGAGTGGTGCTTTTGGAAGGATGTATATAGATTTCCCATCTACCACAACATGTAACGATATAACAATGCTGCCCAATCCCCTGCTTTAGGCTGAGCTGGTCTGACCAATAAAAATTCCCTCTGGTTTGTCAAATCCTGTGTTAGATTCAACCGACAGGAAATCTCCCCTTAACTGAAAAACAAATTAATCACTACAAATTAAACTTGTTTTGACAAATGATAAATGAGGTTAATTACTAATCCACATATAATGTGTTATATTTTTATCTTTAGATGCCAGAGTTACGTACTGGATATACTCCTGGGGGTCGAGAGGCAATATTATTGATATAAGCCAAGGTTGGAGGCCGAGGCTTCTATCAATGATATTGACTCGAGACACCAGGAGTATATCCGACATACAGCCCGCTTGCATAGATTGATTATGTAAAATAGCCTGATAACAGCTCTTTTTCCACACATGTGGCCTAGGAGGATATCCTGTATAACCCTCCTAGGAGGTTATATGATCATCAAACATGTACTCTGTGTGTTCTCATAGAAATACAATGACCATAGCACATGCTTGAAGAGTGTAGCCTCATTCTGATACAACCTAGTCATATATAACCCAGTAAACGAATAACGTTATACACCATTTTATAACGTTATATAACGACGCTTTCTGATACCACAATGTAGGCTTATAATAGGCCTACTGACCGGGAATCGAACCCGGGTCCCCCGCGTGGAAAGCGAGCATGCTACCATCACACCAGGACGGGCTGGCATGGTTCAGTTACCTCAGCAGGCATAGTGATCCGATCCGATCCGATCCGATAACTTTCAACCTTACCTGGACAATAATATTCCCTTATACCCCCCCCCCCTCCAGACTATGTATCGTCTGTATAGTAAGTGTTTGAACCCCCGACCATCCGTGCTTTGTTTGTGATTTTGAGAAAGGTATCACAAAAATGGCATTTGTCTGCAAAACCTATATTTTGTTTGTGCCCCCACCCGCACCCTATAATCTATATAGTTGCATTTCATCTATAGGCCTTCTGTGACCCCCGGGTTGCTACCAAAGTAAGTTATAGAATGAATCCATAGTATTTCCCAAGTTTAGCAGTCACACCTTGAAATGGGAGAGAGGGCTGGTGAGAACCTCGGCGGCGGAGCCGCTGGTCTAGTGGTAATGCGCGCGGCTTCAAAGCGGTCGGGCCGTGTTCGATTCCCGGGCTCGGCAGCACATTTTACAGCGAAAACAGAACGCTCATCCCTTGGCGTGGCTATTACTGGGTCTTGAATGCCTGTCACCACTGGTGGCTTTAAAAGTTATGGTATCGTATCGCCCTGTTTGAAGAAATGGTGGTATAAACGCATTAAAGGCTTGTAGGGAAAGCATTCGTTCGCTATATCGCCTTAATAATGCACTCGCCTTCGACTCGTGCATTATTTGGCGATATACCTCACTCATGCTTTCCCAACAAGCCATTAGTGCATCACTAGATACCCTGGCTGCAAAAGAGAAAAAGAGCTCTTGAATATAACCACCTCCTAGGGGTGTATATACATGTATATGTAACTGGAAGGCTCTTGGTTAGTCAGATCCACCACACAAAAGCTGCAGTACCTGGATCAGCACAGGTAGGTAACAACATTTTATATTTTTGAAATACAAGATCTCCTATCCTTAAGCACTGGAAGGCCGTATTCAATGCCCTCCATTGAATACAATGTGGCCGTATTCGATGGGCTAAGAAAAAGTAGTTTTTCCTTCATTAAAGGTCTATGTTGATCAGAGATTAACATGTATATATATTGGTACAGTAGTGACCACCGCTGTAGTAGCCGCTGCTGCTGTCAGGGGGCGGCTCTGTCCGCTAGTTTGATTATAGTGTATTAGTTCTCCACTGGGGGACTCTGTGTCGTCTCACATTGCCGCGCGCCAACCGACACAAAATAAACACAAATGCCAACTACGGCTTCGTGGGATTCTGCCCCAGCCCCCACTCGTGAAATACAACAGAGACGGTATCAATGGGCGTTGGCATTTGTCTATGTGTCTCTTAGTATTATGGGGTCTAAAGCTATTCACTGCAGAAAGTACGAAGTATGGGCTCATTTTGGCATTTTCTCCCCTTTTCTTGTCGTCTTGTATTATTTTGCTTCTCCGTACCTCTAAACCTGCAATTAAACCTATTGGGCCACTTTCAGTTTTAGCTCTGGGTTTGTTGTTGAAAGTGGGTATAATCATGCTGGCTGCCTGATTCAGATGTATATCAGTTTCGAAGCGAGCTGCCTGATTTTGGCTTAGATCAGTTTAAAATTTGGCTGCCTGATTTGAAATGGGTTTGGGTTTGGACCGGACAAAACTGTTTTGGTAATTCTGATTATTGACACAAGATGTCCCTGCTATACCATAAGTAGAGCACAATAGGAAGATGTAGAATAGGAAACAATAGACAAATGTTCTCACAGTTTGGAAGTTAGGTAGATACAAGCTTCAACACTTGGAAAACAACGTCAACAGACTCCTGAGTGGGCCTTTGTATTTATTACATGTAATATGAATGTAATCTCAAATAGATCAATAGTTCAAGCGACATTCTCACTGAGCGTATCCCACTCACAATTTTAGTACTGTTCTAGTCTTCTATATGGTTAAGTGTGAGTGGTGAGAATGACCCTTTAATAGTTTCAATATGGTGATATCAGAGTCCATCGAATACAGCTACACTATTCCATGAGGGGGCATAATATGGAGATACCAGTAATTGAGCATAGTAGCTCTAGCTTTCACTTTGTAAAAAGTGAACGATATTCAACAATTATTTTACATGTATATAATACTGTACAATAGCCCTAGGACTATCACATTCAACCTGGTTAATCGTTTGAGTGTTAACCTAAGCAGTATTGATGACAGGAGGGGGGCTTTCATTAGCACCTCAATTAAAAACACTGGAGGAAGGGGCTCATGAGGTGAGAAGTCATATTTTATTTAAAGCTGCCATACCACCTCAGATATATAGATAGTTCACTTTTTTTTAAACTCCGTGTTACACCTGATGAAGCTGTGAACAGCTGAAACTCCTCAGAACTCATACTCAACTAAAGCAGTAACTGACAATTGGCTGCCAATTTTTATAAATTGGCCACACTTTTTAATCCAAGAAATTGGAATAGGATTTATTTTAAATCCACAATCAGATTGAATGATTTTTATAATTAATCAGTCTGGTTATTTATTAAAAGTGTATAAATAAAATGCCAGGATGTGACCTGCATCTGGACATTAGCCAATCACAGTGCACAATGCAAAATATATTGAGGTCAGTGACCCAATTAGCCCATGTCAGGGCGGAAAATACTCACCTGATTCAGTTCTGATGGAGTAGTGACGGAGTCCACACACCCACCTCGTCCCACACATTCGATAGTTCACTTTTTGCATATCTATAAAGGTTTGTCCTTAGTGCAGTGTTCTGGTATGATCTCAATCTAATTTGTGACTTTGAACTGTGCTAAGTCAAAGATATAGATCTGAAAAAATTAAATGCTTCCAGAATTCTATCCAGCACTTAATTACATTAACAAAGTAGCGCCATCTGTAGTGTTACACCTGGTAATAGTAGACTCTGGTGGTAAGATCAGCAATGAAAGACTTTCAGGTAGGAGCCCACTCAGTGCAGCCACCCGATGTCCCTTTTCAACAATAAATTCCCAAACAATACCAGAAAATGAATAATAGTTGGAGTTGGAGTCTTGTATTGTACATATAAAGAATCTCTTGCCAAAATACATGGCAGATTATAAGAGAGAAAGGGTTATACAATCATCTGAGATACAAATGACGAAAATGTAGGTTTGAGTGTGCCAATTGGTATAGCAGCTTTAAGGTGTTAATGTAACCACTGACCACAGCTATAAGAATCCCAAAGAAAACTCATTAGCTTGCAGCTGGCCCTTTGTCGGCCTCACCAGGTCCACCCAGAAAAGGTGTATGGCTGTCAACAAACAAAAATCCCTGCCCCTCCCCCAAAGCATAAGTAACTAGTAAACTCCCACCTG
>CANHQG010000236.1:0-62000 GCA_947462335.1 Harmothoe impar
TTGAAGGCGGGCACCTAACCAATGTGGCCACAAAGCCGACACATCTGTACAAGGTGATAGAAGGACTTGTTAGCCAAGGCTATACAATCTCTTATGCTAAAGTATGCTGAACCACTCATGTGTTCTCAGTCCACATACAAGACAGACCTAGAAAGAGGTGTATGTATACAAGATTCAAGGGTTTGTTAAATTATGTCAATGTTATCTAAACATTCACCCAAAGTATCCAAGACATGAAATTTTCTGTTATAAAACATTGGATGTCTACCTTTTTTTTGGGTTCCAGCCCAAAATTTGGCCATAAACCATGATACCTAGTGGTATCAATGGAGATACATGTACCAAGCGATAAATGACATGCACTGGGAAAAGTTACCATAGCCTACCTTGCAATAAGGTGTTTTCAGTAGAAAGTGTCACATACGGGAGGGGAGTGGCCTCCCCAAAAAATATATACAATTCTCTGTGCCTACCAGGTCTCTCAGAATGATTGCATAGTAGCTTTTTTTGAAGGCCTAGTTAGACAGTACCACTAATTATTAACGGCTGGCTGTGTTTCAGAAGATCTTTTGTTATAATCCTGAGAAAAAAACATTCCCACCATGAAAACAATGCAGGTTTGTGTAGGTTAAACAACCATGTATATGTTGTTGTGTATTGATGCACTGATTAGGACTCATAGTTCAAAATTACTACCTTGTTGGCATGGCGATGGGTGCCAATACTAGACCAGGTTTGTTGATTATGACCTATTTCATATTTTTCTTCTATCATTAGTTTAACTCTTATATTACCTGCTAAACACTGTGAGGGTTTTAAGTATTTAAAGTGCCAGGTCAAGTGTGATACACATTGACATTTTCACACACATCTTAGGATAATAAGGTGGTGAAAGCTTACAGATATACAAAAAAAGAATCCCTTTGACTTTGGCCCACAATGTTAGTTTGAAGCAAAACTTGAACAGAAGTATGGAGTTTAATTTGTTTAAATATAAGCACAAGCATGTGCACTGCAGGTTTTAATACAAAAGTGCATCCTATGCATCGTAACAAATGCAAATGGTGTTCATGTGTTGCGATACTGATTTTGGAACCTACCGTGCCACACCAGCTTGTGCTAACTCTTAGGTAAACTCCATACTATGCAAAAGCATGTTAAACAAATGAACAGAAAAAATGACCTTCACTGAATGGTGACAGTTGCTCACCTGTCCTTCATGACATTTTGCAGCTCAAAGAAGTTATCAAACTTTACAAGGAAACCACCGAGGTCCTCACACTGGTGTCTGGCTCCATCCCACGTAGTTATGTAACGGGAGACGTAGTAAGCCGAGCTAATGGGCACACAACCTGCATCTGCAACAAGATACCTGTATTAGAAATATAATGTAACCACTGGTTCACAACCTCCTTTGATAATTTCATGTTGAGAAATGAAGTTACCATGCTTAAGTACTAGAAATGCTGCTCTCCACACCCCTGTGGAGAAACTGATGTTCATTCTTCATGGCCTGTTTCTCCACGATGACATCACCAAAATAGCTATGAAACCAATTTTCATAAATGTATATTTGTATGAGATTAATCAAGAATTACATAAAAAAATACAGAGTTCCAGTCAAATCAGTCTGAACTCCTTGTTTCTCCACTCGTGGTGCATTGGATTGTATCACACTCGGCTCAGCTTCATGTGATACGATCCAATGCACCACTCATGGAGAAACCTGTCATTCAGACAGATTATCTTGGAGCTCTGTCTATGTCTCTGAGTTTGGGGACTAATCGGGTCACAGGTGAACTGTGGGATATCCCCAACAGGTAGCCCTTAGGAAGGAGACTTGGAACTAGGTCTGCAGCGTCTGTGTAGCAGACCGCTGCAGAAGTGAGTGTAGTTTAGTTGTACACTGATGCTTATGTTATAATAGCTAGACACAATCATAACCTCTGTTACATGAGCTTAAACATAATTAGATATGAGAGTGTTTTGTATGGCAGGCTCTCTGCATGTGGGATTGGTGGTTGTGTTGCGACCCGTTTGTCCCAACCCTACAAAGCCTACAGCGTTACCACACATTAATGGTAGATTTGGCGCCATTTTAGTAAATATTGTTTGCATAATATATCCTCCAATTACAATTTTTCACAACTGGGATGTACAAAGCAGTAGATTACAATGTATGAAGGGAGGTTTTCAATCAAATCTTTGAAAACTCACCAAGAGATTCAGTGTCATTCATAGGCCGAAAAAAACCGTCAGCAAATGCACATGAGCGTTGTGCGGCTCTTGAAGTAGCCAATTGCGATCCTGAAAGAATTTTGTTGATTATTATTAGACAAAAGTATGACAGAAGAACATTGTAAATCATGGAGTACCCTTACGCATTAAAGTGTAATGGAACTGAATTGATGTCAGCTTCATGTGGATGAAAATGACCAGTAATAATGTACCGGTTTGAAAACCGGCCTCTAAGACAGGGAGGCATGGGTTTCAGTATCAATTTTAGATAGAGAATTTCAATCAGCTAACCACAACCGATGCCAGTTGCAAAAACGAGCAGTTATCCAGAAGTGTCTATTATTTACACTATTAGATATTGTAGCGTCCGCCGTAATTAGGAAGGCGACAGAACTCGTTAAGTACAGTTGAACCGGAGATACTTTATTGCCCTGGCTCTCCTTGGCCACACCAGCTAAGTTTTGTCGGAGATCCTCTCTGCTTCAAGCGTCAAACCAGACTGGTTGAACCCTCCGCCTCCCCTTGCTTATATAGCGTGATGACGTTTCTCCGACGCAGAGACGTTCCGTCCTGGGTGCCGGCAAACTTCGCCGACGCCCCCGTTTCGAACATCTCCGCGTCTGCGAGGGTTCTGTCGACTCCGCCGTTCTTTCAGCGGCGGAGCCAACCTTCTCCTCCCTTGTCCATTGTAGTAACTATTAACCTTATATACAAGAGGGGGCCTGTGAACCCATAGCCCCCCCTCCGTCGCCGCTACACTCTCCCCAAGTAATTAAAAACTAAGTTCCCTTCCGCCCTAACCCGGCGTCCTGGCTTAATTAATATGTGAAGTGATTACTGGAGGGCCCCCTACTGGGCACTGCCTCCCCTCCTGACCCTATTTTTCATTTCATCGCAACATTACATAGTCATGGTGTAAGGCCTATCGCTTTAAGTCTTATGTACACAGTCATAAAATGTTATCATCGCAATATCCCCGGCATGGCATTGGGCATGCCGCCGTAATTACTCTCTGCCTCGGCGTCCTCCCTCGTCTCCACTGGCCGCCTACCCTAGCTGCCCTTCTACCCAAACTAAACTTTGTGAGTCATATTAGTCCACACAATGAGAACAATGAAGACATACTGTATCACCTCTTTGATGAGGAACATGTGTTGAACGCCATCAAGAGTATAGATGTTACAAAGTCATCTGCTATCCGTAATGTTAAATCTAAGGTTATAAAACACCTGCTTCTTGAGGATTCCTCTAGGCTCAGGACTATTTACAATGCCTCCCTCTTTACTGCTACCTTCCCTGATAAATGGAAGCATGCAATAGTGTCACCAATCCCTAAGAAACCTAATAGCAATTCTGTTAATGACCTTAGACCTATAAGCCAACTGCCACTCCCTAGCAAACTTTTAGAAAAGTTAGTAATTAACAGGCTAAAGAACTACATAGAAAGCAACAACATTATTAATAAAGCACAGCATGGTTTTAGGAAAAATCACTCGACAATCACTGCTGTCCGTGATTATTTAGACATGGTATACAACAACTATAACAACAGAAAAACAACTTTCTCCCTCTTCCTAGACTACAAAAAAGCCTTTGATACGGTTTCCCACACAATTCTAATACAAAAACTACATGACATTGGACTGAGTCAAAATAGCTGTAACTGGTTTGAGTCATACCTCAGTAATAGGACACAAAATATCTTTGTTAATAATGAGCACTCTAAGTCCCTCCCAATTACCTATGGAGTCCCACATGGATCTACAGCAGGTCCTATCCTTTTTATCATATATATAAATGATATTGTGCATCACGTTGGTGATTGTCAAATAACCCTATATGCAGATGATGCAGTCATCTCGTCAACCTGCCCTCTACAGCTGCAACTAGCAATAGACAGTCTCTCTGAGTGGTGTATAAGAAACTCACTAACAATTAACGAGTCAAAGACAAAGTGGATGTATCTTGGCCCCAAACCGCCTCCTGTCAGATTAGTTATTGACAATAAAGAACTGGAAGAAGTAAAAATCTTTAATTACCTTGGGATCAAACTAGATAATAACCTAGACTTTGCAAAACACATCACATCACTCTATGATAAAACCTCTTCAAAAGTAATTCAGCTTGCAAGAATCAAAAAGTTTGCAGACAGAGACACGTCAGTGACCATATACAAGAGCACCATTTTGCCACACCTGGACTATGGTGATGTTGTTTATGATGGTAACTCAAAGGAACAACTTAAAGGTTACAGTTAATACAAAACAAAGCTCTCAGAATCTCACACAATATTAGATTAGGTCCTAACCTGAGGTTAAATACAAGTCAGTTACACCACATCTCTAAATTGAAAACACTTAAGGAAAGGAGATTAATACACCTGCTACATTATGCTTTTTACCTAAAGACTACAGGTTTACACACTGACAATAGGAGGCTACCAACGAGGCATTTCGATGGAGTAAGACTCTGTCAAGCCAGGGTCAGACACCTGGTATATGAAAGGTCGCTCCTTTATAGAGCAATAGGCATATGGAATAATTTGAAAACACAGTATACCCTCATAGAGGAGAAACATATGTTCAAGAACAGTATTGAGAAAGACTTTCCCAGTTGCTTTGTTATCCCTATCCGCCTCTAAGAGTACAGTTTGCTCACAGGTAACATTGCTGATGGAATTTCCACAGTCATATCTATCATATTGCCATATTGCCTACATGCCAATTGCCATTGTTGTTGATATCATTTCCAGCTCTCATATGGAATTTCCACTGACAGTGACAGTACATATAAATATCTATGATTTTATAAAAACCCATCAGATAGAATCTCCACTCACTACCTAAGAATTACCCTTACATTGAGTAGAAACATAGTCGTGTTGTGTAGTTGTTGCTGCTATGTTCTAAGATCTGTCAAATGATGTTGGTAGATGGAATTTCCACTACCGCTCGATACATACATTCACCCCCTCCACATGCTTGTTGTAGCCCATGTGAATTCATATAACCTTGTAAAGTAAGCCACAGCCCATTCCACACTGGACTATACAATAACAACCCACCCTTCATCCTCATCCCCCCCCCCTCTCCTAATAATTATCATAAGCATATAACTCATCTGTATATAGCTCACACCATAGGCTATTCATTAGTCTAGTCAACTATTTATAGCTTCTGCATGTCTTGAATGTATAGACATGATAATGAGACCTAATTATACCACCCTGATTATCAGGGGCACATGGAATTCCCAGTGCCCCCATTGTAACACACAATACTATATAACATAATTTATAATGTAACTTAAGATTCTTCCACACATATCTGCCAACTGAGTCATGATCACTCATATATACCTGTTGCTGCCATACTCATCTTCAAATTCCAGACATTTCCATATGGGCCTAGGTGGCAGAACGGCCAGCCGAACCTGGTGTAAAACTTGTAATACTGAATACAATTTTGCCCAAATAAAACCTTGTCAAAAAAAAACCGGTTAAACCTTATGTACATACTGGTCGTCCTCCAGACAGCCCCCTGCTATCTCCGGCACGGCGTTTCGTCTGCCGCCGTGGCTGCTCCTCCCCCTTCGTCCGGATGGCTCCTTCCCGCTGCTCGTCCGCCACCGTTACGCCACCCCCGGTGTACCCCGTCCGACCTCTCCTCCGGTCCATCGTCTCCTCCGGCGCCCCGCCGGTCCCGTTGCCCCCTGCCTCGGGTTCCTCCGCGCCGCTCGGCCACTTCTGCAACATCAACAGCACCCATTATTACCGTTCGTTTAGTAAGGTGAAGGTTCCCCCCTTCCTTCTTTACTGTCCTTCTTTCGCCGGGTTCCCTGGCTCGCTGCACTACAGAGCCTCCCCGATCCCTCCGGCAGATCCAACTGTCCCTGCTACAGCTCCCTCTCGATTTCTGGTTGTCGTTTACAGTGTTTTTCTGCTATAGGTGACTCCCACCAGCCCGAGATCCGCCTCCCCCTTTGTCCTTACTCCCGCCCGTTCCCCGTACTGGTTTCCCCAGTACCGAGCCACAAGTTCATGCTTACCGTGTGTTGCTTTTAGGATGTCCCATCCGGCTGCTCCGGCTGTCGACCTCCCCGGATGGCTTAGCGAGTCCTGGTGATCTGGACTACCTCCACTTCTCCGGATGGTAGGGTAACGAGAGCCGTGGAGACCTGGCCCCCCCTGACGACTTCCAGTTCTTCGTCCCCCAGGGGCCCCGCCTGCAGTGCTGCCGCCAGTCCCGCCAGGCTCCTCGGCCCCTGGTACTCTGTGTCCCAGGGCATGAGTGCTGCCGTCGTTCCTCCGTTCCCCGGTTGGGTCGTGGGAGAGCCCAAGTTTGCCTGAGGAGCCGGGTTACTCGGCCCCGCCACCTCCTCCTGTCGCCCCTCCCTCTCCCTGATCACAGTCACCTTTTGCCTGTCTAAGGCCTCCTGCCGCACTATAATGCATGCATTTACCCCCGTCCCCTCATCCACCTCCACTCTCAAGAGATAGTCCCCCCTTGGGGAGTTGACCACAAGTCCATTTTCCCCCACTATGATTGTCTGTGTCTGCCTCCCTTTCTCCACCTCCTTCTTCCCAGCCGGCGACCCCGTGTCCACGTCCGCCAAGCCAGCGCTGCCCCCTGTTCCCGCTGTGTCATCGGGGTCCCGGGTCGCGGTAGATGATGCTGAAGTGTGAGACACGGTGGAGGTGACGGAGTTAGCTGAATTGTTCAGGGATGTATTAGCCTTATCCTTCCCGGCGGAAGTGTCCGCCACTGCCACCTCCGATACATGAGATGCGGCGGAGGTGCCGGAGTTAGCTGAATTGTTCAGGGATGTATTAGCCGTATCCTTCTCCTACTCGCCCCTATCCTCCACTGCTGTCTTCTGGTGGGTAGCGGCTCGCCCTCCTTGTCGGAGGAGGATGAAGAGTACGAGGAGGAGGAGGAGGAACCGCTGCTAGAATCATCCTATGAATCTGATGTCCCACTGTCCCCACTCTCCTCTCCCTTCTCGCTCACCGCCGTCGGGTTGCCAGCCGGCGTCGTCTGTTCCTCCCCTTTCCCCTCCTTCTCCCTCTCCGGCTTGTTCCCGTTCCCATCCGTCTCTTTCCTTGGCTCGGCCTCAGCCCCCTCGGTTCCCTTTTCCTCCCCCGTCCCCTCGTCCAAGTTCCATCCCGGTGTCCTTGGGGTCGTGGGGGGGTTCAACTGGTCCTCCAGACCATCTTCCACGTGAGGGCGTCATAGTCCACGTCGTAATCCAGCACCAGCCCCTCTCCCTGTCTTTTCCTCCTCGAACCCCGCCCCTAGGGCTGCAGGGTAGAAAGGTGCTCCCTGTAGTGATGATCTGGCCAGCCGCGCTGCCATCTGCACCACCGTCTCTCCCTTCCACGCCAGCCTGGTAAGGATGGTGAGCTGTTCACTCAGTCGCCGGTCTAGGTCCTCCTGCTCGTTTCCCCCCAAGTTACTGGGTGCTGGCACCCCCGAGCCCCCACCTGTGTCCGTTGTTGGCTCAGACGGTGTACCCCCTGTTGGCTTCGCCGGTGGTTTGGCGGTCTCCTTCGGTTTCGCCACTTCCTCACGGTGGTTTTTCGGGCTCCCCCTCCGGTTTCTTGACCCCCCCCCCCCCCCGGCTCCCCCCAGTTCTCGCCATTTTTTTTCTTCACCTCTGGCTCCTTTTCCACCGGCCCCTCTTTCTTCTCCTTCTTTGTCGCCAGTTTTTCGTCTTTCTTCACCTTCTTCGCCCCGTCCGTACTGTCACGCTTATGTTTCTTACGCCCTCTTTTCGACCTTCCTTCCCCGTCTGTAGTGGCCTCTGGCTTCCCCTCTGCCTTTTTCTTCTCCGGCCCCTCACTCACCGTTTGTGAGACCACCGTGCGACAGCCTCCCCCCGACCCCTCCGTCTCCTTTTTCTTCTTCCTCCCCCCCGCTTTGCTGGTGGGCGGGCTTGCTGTTAGGGCTGTTAGGGCCGCCACCGCCAGCTCGCTTTCCTCCCTGGGCACCACAATCTTAACCTTTTTTTTGCACCATTTTCCGCTTTTTTGCCGGCGTCTTTGGTGGTTCCGGAGTCTCCTCCTCGCCCCGCCATGGGGATTTCCTCCTTTTGGACTTCTCCTGTGGGGTACCTCCGGATGTTCCTGCCCCCTCCGCCTTTGCCCCCTGCTTCTTCTTCTTTGGCCGCTCTTTTACCTTGTCATCGCTGTCCCCCTCCTCCGCGATTGTGTAACCAGGCGTAGAGAGCTGCGAGGTGGCGGGTGACAGCGCTGTCGGCGGCTTCCTCCGCTTTGGTGGGGTCTCCCCCACTTTTACCTCCACTGGCGGCCCTGGCTCCCAATCCTCCAGGAGGCCCATATGGGGATGCTTGGCTTTCACATGATTCCTCAGTTCTGGTTTCCGTAACACCGGC
This sequence comes from Harmothoe impar, assembly GCA_947462335.1. NCBI lineage: Eukaryota > Metazoa > Annelida > Polychaeta > Phyllodocida > Polynoidae > Harmothoe > Harmothoe impar. Next base: position 8,632 of record CANHQG010000236.1, read on the forward strand.
ATCGTTATAATGCAGCCCAGCGGGCAGGCAAAGTGCACCTGCGTTTTTAGGTGTTTGGTCGAGATGTGGCGTTGCAGCCCGTCCTTTCGCTTGAACGAGTACTTCTTGTACCCTTCCCCATTCATTTTGCATGTCACACAGATGTGTTCTCCTGCGTCGTCAGTGGCCATCTCGTCCTCCTCCTGGATGTCTGCTGCCCGTATTGTCTGCAAAGTCTTGATGTTGACTGTCTTGTGTCTTGGCTCAGAATGCCTTCCTGCCAACCCCCTGCCTGCTCTATATAGGCCCGCCTCCGCCATCTCCACCGTTCGCCGTGGCACCTACCCCTCTGCCGTTCCCACCCTCCCTGGTGGGCGGCGTGGTGACTGTCTCCGCCTGTCCCACGCCGTTTCTTGTCTCCGCCGGCCCCGCTCCCACGGTCTCTCCCTCCTCCCAACAGGGCTGCACGAGTGGTGGTGGGCACCGTCCGCTCTCACCCCCGATACCCACCCTGCTTTCTTGTACTCCTCCGCCCCCCAGCCCCCTCTGTCCCACCGTGCTTCTCCTTCTCTGCTCGTTGACCGGCCGCTCGGCCTGTCCTCCCGGGGGGCTTTGCCCTCCACTGCTGCTCCCGCCCCCCCCCCTGTTAGCATATTGGTGGTCCATTACTAGCGTTGTGCGGAGTATACCCCTCTCACTGCCCATTATATGGCTGCCCGGGGCCCCGATTCCCGCCCTTTCCCGATAGGCCACGCCCCTCGCCGACGCCGGGGCAGCGTCGCCCGCCTCCGGCTCCCCCGACGCTTGTTCCTCTGTCTCCTGTCTGCATGGTAGCTCTGTGTCTTCCCACCTAGGTGGCGCCCCTATTGTTACCCGCCTGACCATGAGCTGCCCCTCCGCCGGCGGCAGCCTGCCCTTGGCGTCGGCGGAGCGTTCGGGTAGCGTCTGGGGCTCCCTCGCCGCGCCCTGTTGTCCCCCTGGCGCCTCCCTGTCTGGCTGCCCGACTTTGTCTCCATGGCAACCTCCTGTCGTCTGCTCTCTGTCCCTCTCTCTCTCCGCTCTTTCCCGAGACTGCAGCCAGATCAATAATACTCTCCCTCCTCACTGCCGTGCCCAGCGCTCCTCCATCATCTTCCACGTCTTCTGCGACAGGTGATTCCCTCTGGTCAATGAGTCCTGCTTCCGTCTCTGTGGCCCTTTCCCTCGGCCTACCTTCGTTCCCTACCGCCGGCGCCCCTCTGCCCGTGTAGGTTGTCCGTTGTCCGTTGTCTGCCCTTCCCGTTGCGCCCTCTCTTTCCTCCGCCGTTCCACTTTCATTTCGGTGGTTATCCAGCCAAACCCTGCTTACCCCATTCTGGTACCGCATCCAGTGATCCCTCCTTTCCCTCCAGGCTGTCCTTTCCATCCGGAATTCCAGGTGCTCCTCCCGCCCCTTTCTTCTCTCCTGTCTGTCCCTATTCCTCTCCTCCCTCTCTGCCTTTTCCTGTGCTTTCCGGCTGCCCCGCCGGTCCCGCTCCTTCTTTGTCCGCCTTACCGGTACCTGCCCCTGGTTTTCTCCCTCCCCTCCACTGTCCTCCTCTTGCGACGGGGAGTCCTCTGACACCGTGGTCCACTGCTCTTCCGCCGACGGCTCCAGTTACGGCACCCACATCTCGTCATTCTGGTGTTCTATCCCGCTCATCTGGATCAGTCGAAGTGCCGTCGGTTCCTGAGGTTCCTCTCTTATATCCCCCTCTTACTCCGCCGGCACCTTTTTCAGCACGTCGTGATGCACTATTTTCGTGCTTCGGTCCCGCTTAATCTTGTATACCGCATATCGTTTTGCACCTGAGCCAGCACCACCCCCAGGCCCATGTCGCTCGCGTCCATGTCCAAAATTAGTTCCCCCTCTGCGTGCGAAAAAGCCAGTATAGGCGACTGCATTAGGCACTGCTACAGCCTTCCAAATGCCGTCCCGCACTCTGCCGTCCAGGCGAACGACCACCCCTTCTCAGCCAGCGCGGAGAGTGGCTTTGCTATCAAGGAGAAGTCCTTCACGAACGACCTGTAGTATCCTGCCAACCCTAGGAAGCTGCGGACCTCTTCAGGCCTGCTCCTATCAGCCTATCCAGCACCTCCGCCAAGCGGTCTATGTGTTCTTCGAAGGTTCTTGAAAATACCACTATATCATCCAGGTACACCAAACAGGTTTGCCACTGTAGACCCCTGACCACCACCTCCATGACCCTTTCAAACGTACCCGGTGCATTGCATAGTCCAAAGGGCATCCTTTTGAACTGGTACAGCCCCTGATGTGTGGTGAACGCCGTCTCCCTCCTTTATGTCCAGCTGCCAGTAACCGTAGGCGAGGTCCATTGACGAAAACCACGCCGCCCCTAGTATCCAGGCAGTCCTCCACCCTGGGCAGGGGGTATGCATCCTTCACCGTCACCGCATTTAGCCTCCTATAATCTACACAACACCGATTTGTCCCATCCTTTTTCCGCACCAGCACCACCGGCGACGCTCACGGGCTTTGAGACGGCTCAATCACCCCCACTTCCAGCATCTTGTCCACCTCCTCCTCTATCGTCCCCCGGCGGTGGGGCAAAAACCTCCTCGGCGGCTGCTTTATCGGGCGGGTTACCTGCGTATGCCCCTTATCGGCCTTGTCCCTCTGGAATGCCACCATCTTCGTCCTTAGCAAATCCGCCAATGGTGCCCTCCTGTGACTCTCAGTCCCTTCGACCAGTTGTTGCACCACCAAGGCCTCCGCTGTTCCCCCCTCCGGGTCTCCCCCGGCTCCATCTCCCGGTCCCAGCACCCTGCACCATTCCCCGGGAGTCTTTCCTCCCCCATTGTCTCCCTCCACCTACTCCAGTGACGCCAGTGTAGTGTGCCGGTAAATAACCACCGGTCCCTGTCCCGGGTTCAGTACCCTAACAATCGTCTTACTGTCCTCCGGACAGACGACCCCTCGGCCCACCAAGAAATCGTTCCGCTGGCTATTCCCTCGCCATTCCTCCACCAGTCCCGCCTGGCCCTCCGGCCACTTCCCCGTGACCGTACCTTCCACCATTGCCTCTTGGCCGCCGCCTATTACCGTCGGCTGCGTGCAGACTACCCTACAGCGGTCGTCCCTCTCCTCGGACCACCACATTCTTTCCCCCATGATGTCCACTACTAGGCCTTGCTCCCGGAGGAACACCGCCCCCAGGATCGCTTGTGTCCCCATCTCCGCCACGATAAAGTGTGCCTCCACCGTACGGTTCCCCGACTTGAGCGCCAACGTCGCGTGCCTCCGCTTGGTACCAGGCATTCCCTCTTGAAGTGTCCCTCCTGCTGACAATGGAAGCAGCCCGTTGGCCACCAGGTCCCCAGACCCATCAAACCTCATCGGCTTGCTTACAGGTTTCACCCCCGAGCCCGTCCAGCCCCGGTCTCCGCCGGCGCCTGGTCTAGGTCCTTCTGCCTCGTTCCTCCTGGGTTCCTCTTTTCGCCCTTCCGCTGGACGATCTCCGCTGGGTTCTCCCATCTCCCTTCTCTCCGCCGGCCGTCGGTCCCCGGCTCCCTCCGCCCGTCATCCTCATATTTCCCGATCCCACTGTTTCCCCGTTCCTCCTCCCGGGTTTCAGTTCGTGCTTCTCTGGCCACAGGCCGAATTCCGGCGCCAACAGCACACTTGGCGTGTCCTCCACCGGTTTTCTCGCCGCCATGATTTTCCCGCTTTCTCGGTTGTCCCCCGTTCTTGCCACCTGGCTGTCCCAATCCCATCTGTCTGCCTCCCTCTCCCGTATGGCCGCCCTGTCCCTTGGCTCGGCCGTCCAGTCCCCTCTGTTGATAGCGTTCCCCCGCCCGCTCGTAACGATACCTCCTCGTCCACCATTTGTACGCTGGATCCCCGCACTCCTTTTTCCAGTTCCTTGTATCCCTGAGCTTCTGCCATCCTTCTTCCTTGTGGGCTCGTTAAAGTGCTTACTCCTGTCTTCTTAAGAGTGAAACACCGTCGTCACCAAAGTAGCGTCTGCCTTAATTAGGAAGGAGACAGAACTCGTTAAGTACAGTTGAACAGGAGATACTTTATTGCCCTGGCTCTCCTTGGCCACACCAGCTAAGTCTTGTTGGAGATCCTCTCTGCTTCAAGCGTCAAACCAGACTGGTTGAACCCTCCGCCTCCCCTTGCTTATATAGCGTGATGACGTTTCTCCGACACAGAGATGTTCCGTCGTGGGCGCCGGCGAACTTCTGCGACGCCCCCGTTTCGAATGTTCTCTCAGCGGCGGAGCCAGCCTTCTCCTCCCTCGTCCGGCGTAGTAAAGATTAACCTTATATACAACTCACGCCGGGGCGGCCGAGGGGGCCTGTGAACCCACAGCCCCCCCTTCCGTCGCCGCTACAATATATACTGAGGGTCAGTTAATAATTAGCCTTTAGGTCTTTTACTTGTTGAGCACCAGCGGAATAACCAACTGCTCTATCAGAAAAAAACCCGATGAGGAACAGGAATATATATGTTAACTTTGGTACAGTGAGACCTCAATAGTCTGACAGACCCTGTTTCAGAAAAAATATTGCCAGATCTTGAGTCTGTTGGAATATCCGATCACATCGATTTACTTATCTATAGAACCTCCTCTAAGAAAGCAGGTGGATAATCAAGGGTGACAGATTAGTGAAGGCTGGATTATCGAGGTCTCACTTTAATGGTTCTATAAAAGACTAAGATGTTTCATATCTAAGCTGGCTAATTTGATAAGATGTCACATATACCTGTACTAACTTGATACGTTGTCTCATACACTTGTACTAATTTGATAAGTTGTCTCAAATACATACATGTACTTCTTTGATAAGTTGTTTCATATACCTGTACTAATTTGATAAGCTATCTCAATACCTGTACTAATTTGATACAATATCTCAAATACCTGTACTAATTTGATAAGATATCTCATATCTACCTGTGTCGATTTCACAGATGAAGCTCAATAGAGCGTGACAGGCAGAGTCAACAAAGAGGTTTGTATCTGGATGGAGGTAGGTACACTGATCTATACCCCTATCAGGCTGACCAGGGTACCACAGACCATTGTCTGTAAGAGCCGTCCCGTCCCGCCAGTGGTACTGTGTGTTTGATGTGCCAGTGTCCCTCAGCCCAATCCAGATGCGACTATCCTCAAGCACCCATTCCGACCTGCAGGAATATTCACGGTTATTTCATGGTAGATAAAATCCTGTATGGCTGCATGCCTCCCATGGGATACAGTGTTCCCGTATCACATGGTATCAAACATTATCATTTGTTCAAATTCTTATGGCCAATTATATGCATTTAAACATATTTTAAAGAATAAAAACCATTAAATAAAGGCAAAGGCCCATGGCCAGAGGATTTTATAATTTGTTAAACCGATGGGGGACCATTCAATTGATATGATAAATAGCCAAAATGGGGCATTGACCAAAGCTTTACTTAAGTTAGTCGTCAGACTGAATAAAATGAAAAATACATGGGACAGAATTACAAGGGAAGGATACTTTAGCATAGGAGACAATGTGTATGGTTAATGTAGGACACATCACATAAGTTACAAGGTCTGTATTCAGCTATATTTATAATATTGATTATCAATAAAGTTCACAAGGGAAAGTTATAAAAGTCAAAGCGGAAGAAACACTGGCATACTTTTAACAGAAACATGTTAAACAAATAAATGGGAAAGATCACTATTGTTGAATGCTCACCTGTCCTTCATGACATGTTGCAATTCAAAGTAGTCATTAAACTTGACAAGGTACCCTCCTATATCATCACATTGGTGTACCGCTCCATCCCATGTGTTTTCATAACGGGAGTAGACATAAGACGAATTACTGAGTGGACAACCTAGATCTGAAACAAGGTAGACGGTGGAGAATTATAATATTTCATAACGTTAAACAATGATAAAGACTTCATTATTCAAGAGGGATCCATATGGATGGCCGGCTCTCTGAGTCTGGCGGTCGTGGGTGTGTTGTGACCCATTTTGGCCACGGCCTACAAAAACTAGAGTACAGGGTAGGTTAAGATTAGACACACCTGGCTGCCATTTCATTGTTTGCCCTTGCAATTACCCACTACAACATAGTGGGTATTTTTACATACACTTTTTTACAATACAGGCCATTCTAAGAAAGAACCATACCAGGAAGATTTGTGTCAATCTATAATGGCATACTTGTAGGCTCTATCTTATTCTAGTATTTGGAATACAATGGTTACTAAAATTGAGAATGGTCTTTAAAAACTTTCCTGTATGGAGACATTTTAGTGCAGAAAAAGTGTAAAATTATGAGTGTGAACACTCCAGGAACAACCGTTTGCAAGAATTTGCAAACATGTGCTGAAATCTATTCTCTCAGAAATTCAAGTAAATTTAGGGAAAGAATTGCCTGATTTTGAGTTAATATCATCTAGTAATGAGGTAAAACATGAGTTGATCAATGAGGGAAAAATCCGTCATACAGCAACAGTCTGTCAGCTTGGGGAGTCTGACACCAGAAAGGATACTGCAGACAGGACGGGCAGAGCACCCCTGGTGTGTATCTACTCACATTACCCTTTGAGGACTGATGTCGCTAGCAGATTACATTTGTTGGTGCTGCATTGGTGCATTATGCCAACCCTTTTCGAGTGTCTCAACCCTGTAGGGTCGGCATGGTGTTTCAATTCAATTTCAATTTGCAAGGTTTTTATTCTGCTGATCTCAAAAAACATAAAAGTATGAATACAATTACATTTGATTCCATTGGATAACAGAAGAGGTTGATACTTATAATGATAACACCATTTGATTAGCAGTTTTGGTAACAGCACCTCCATTCCATTTGTTTAATGATGATGACTACCATATAGCCTATCATTGTGATATTACTGGGGAAGGGGGAGGGGAGGGGTGGAGGGGAGATGAGTGATGAGATGATACCAAGTTCACATAAAAGACATGTAAGTGTAGTCAGGTTGGTTAGATGTATGATATACCTGTGATCAATATTCAGATATATGCCTTTCCATTCGTATATATACATTGTATTCCAGTGAGTACTTTATGACCGAGGTTGCTATGGTGTTGCACAGATAGAATACTATTATACAATATGAGATGACAGATACTTATGCATACAATACAGTGCCAGGATTACTAATACTATACAAAGACTTCATAAGTATTATTTCAAATTGCCCACCAAGTTGAATAAATTCAACGAAAAGTTCATTTGTAGTAGGTTGACCACTGGGCTTTGTAATGAAGAGTTGTACCTATTAATGCAATTTACAGATTTGTGAATTGGAGATGGTAATTCCAGACCTCCTTGAAATGTTTTAGGATACTACACTTCAATTTCCTTTTAAAAATAATGTTGTTTTCAGAAATTCTTATTTCAGGTTTGATGTTATTCCAGGTGTTATATGCATCGACAGGAGGAGACAATTGTACTCGTCTCGTATGTGCAGTGTAAATCTTAATTAACGGACCATCCGCTGCTCTAGTCACTCTATTACAGATCAAATCTAGTGACTTTAACGTTATTAACCTGTAACATAATATACCTTGCAGATACTCTCTTCTTAAGTCAATAGGAAGAATGTTTACTTCTAGATGAATATTCTTGACAGAAATGGACAGTGGGTCTTTTATATTTAGGCTGACCCTTATACCAATATTTTGTAGGATTTGCAGCTTCTTTTGCTCAGAATAGCTTATACCAGATAAGAACACACTACTGTTATCAATGTATGGTAGTAACATAGTTTTGAGCAATACTACAGCAGTATCTTTATCCATGTGGCCCCTAAAATGTCTTAGCAACCATATTTTGTGATTTATAGAACAAATAGTTTTTGAGAGTTGACTTTTAAAACTCATATTATTGTCCATAATAATTCCAAGATATTTATAATTCTCTACTTCCTCTAACTCGTCACCTTTAACATATACAGGGGGTAGAATTACATCTTTTTCATATGTAAATAACATTGTTCTCGTTTTCTTTGCGTTTATGGTGAGCTGATTTTCGTCACACCAGGAAACGAGGCTATTCAGATCTTTTTGTAAACAGTCTGCAATATTATTCAAGTCATTACCAGAGATAAATAGTACGGTGTCATCTGCATACTGAAGACACTTACAAGACATTGCCAGATTTGACAAGTCATTAACATATAATATAAAAAGTATTGGGCCTAGGATAGATCCTTGGGGGACACCATAGGACACATTCTCCCACTCAGAAGAGACTCCATTTGCATTTGTTTTTTGAACTCTATTTTCCAAGTAACTCTTATACCAGCTAGTGACTCTTTCACTAAAACCATATTTAGGCAGCTTCTTTAGTAGTTTATCATGACTTATTGTGTCAAATGCCTTCTTATAGTCAATGTAGACAGCACCTGTGTACTTTCCATCATTTAATGATCTAAAGATATTATTATTCAACTCTAACACAGCATCTTGGGTGCTTCTATTTTTCCTAAAACCACTCTGGTTTGGTGTTAAAAGTGAATTCCCTTCCAGAAATGAGTAAGATTGTTTATGAATGAATTTTTCCAAAATCTTCCCTGTTATTGGTAACAAAGAAATAGGCCTTAAGTCACTTACATCACTTTTGGGATAGGACAAATCTTAGCCTCTTTCCATTTTTTGGGGAAAATCCCAGTTGTAATAGACAAGTTTAATAGATGCAGAAATTCTTCCTTCCTTCCAATTAGGAATTCTTTAAGCACTTTAGCTGAAATGTTTTCTAAACCAGATGATTTATTTACATCTATTTGTCCCAACTCCTTCTCTAGGTCCTCTAATATAATATCATTAAAGGTTAAAGTGTCTTCAGGAGGCACTATGACTGGTGGATCATATCCCACAGGGGCATCAATTTTATCAGCCAGCCTTTTACCAACATTTGCGAAAAAGGAATTTATATGATTAGCAACATCTTCTGATGGGATTTCTGAGCCCTGGTCATCCTTCAGATTAAAGCAACCACCTTTGGCCTCATGAGGTAACATGTCCTTAATTGCTGCCCAGAACCTTTTAGGATCCTTGGCATTTATCTCTAATTGATTTTTGATATAATTACGTTTGGCTTGTTTTGATTTCACATTAGATCTTTTTTTAAGAGCCTTTGCTACTATGATATCCTCAACCTTCTTAGTTTGAATGGCCTTTTTTAGAGCTGCATCTCTTTCATGAAAAAGCCTTAGAAGCTCAGCAGTTACCCATTTGGATTTCTGCTTTTTGAAAAAACACTTTTTTACTGGACATTTCCTATCCAAGTATTCTAATAGCCTTCCAAATAGAATATCCCACGCCTCATCCGGATCATTACAGGCAAAAAAGGTGTCCCAGTCCAGTTCATTAAGACAACCTAACATTTCTTCCATGCTATAGTCTTTGTATGACCTGCCCATGAATTCAATACTCTTTTTCTTAGTTTTTGTCTTCTTTCTAACCACATATACTGGTACATGATCACTTACATTCACACAGAGTAGACCTGTTTGATACACTTCATTGGAGTTTGAAAAAATTAGGTCAATGACCCTATCAGAATACAATGGCCTGGTCGGATCTTTAATATATTGCTTGAACCCATTAGCAATTTCTAATAGAATCAACCTATTTCTCTCTGGAGAGTTAGCCTTGTAATCAATGTTGACATCTCCTCCCAAAAATATATCTTTATCTCTCTTTCCCACAGATATTCTTTTCAGGGCTTTCGACACAAATTTACTAAATTCGTTAACATCACCAGAGGGGGGTCTATATACATTGACTACAAATATTTTCCTAGTATAAGGCAAGCTGATTTTTGCAACCATTAATTCACAGTGTTCATTTACAACATTTACATCATCACCTTGCAATATCTCATGTGTCAAACCATTCTTTACAACCATACAGAGACCACCACCTTGCCTCACCTTGCCATTTTCATTCAAAATATCCCGATCCAACCTGTGAACAATAAATCCATTTATGTTAAATATGTTTTCACCCATTGACTCCTTCAACCATGTCTCGGATATACTAACAATGTCAGCATTTAGACTGGATAAATATTCCAATATATTTTCGTCCTTAGACTTTACACTTTGAGTATTCCAAAATACCATTTGTAGGCCTTTGGGCATATCATATGATGGGATTTGATGAGGTGGAGGGGGAGTGGGGGGGAGTAGCACATTATCTCTTATTGCAATTGTAAGAAAAAAATAGCTAGCTCACTGCAAATTACATCAAGTAGTATCGGAAATCAAAATTGGTAGCGACAATACCAATAAGTATTTTATATTTACCTTGACCCAATCACCAAAGGATGCCATACTGCATTCTATGAATCATTTACCTTTCTATGTTTTTGTTTGGAAGTAGGCCCTACTTCTTGTTCATTAATATATTTGCATCTACATCTGACTAGTGGCTAATCTAAATACACAAGTGATATGTCTATACTTCACAATATAAAAATTCAATACATAGGAAATGAAAATTATTCCTATATTCTTTTTACCAGCAAGCCCTACTTCTATTTCATTGATATATATTCGCTTTTACATCGTACTAGTGGCTAATCTAGATACACATAGTGATATATGTCTATACTAAACAGTCTATGAGTTAGATACATTGGAAATGTTTACATTGAATGTCTTTTTGTTTTCATTTATATCAAGTATGGTTTTTATGTGTCGAACTCAGTATGGACACCTTATGCACGGCAAATGAGTCTCTGTGTATATTCGGATATCGAATTATCGTAGTTCCCTCCTAAGATCCACTAGGATCTGTCCGAAGATATTCTCTCCTCTCCAATGTCCACTCTTCACTTCCTGAGATAACAGATGAATGCCAATACCCCAGTATCTGTCTCCTGAAGCCTCCCAGATTGGCTTAATACCTGTAGCAAGAAGACGGGTTTTGAGATCTGGGTTTTGCACATATTTACACCTGTTGATGTCCTTGAGTACTGTAGTTTTCCGAGCATGCCACACCTCGGTCTCTGTGATTTCTTCTCCTAGCTGTTTCACTTTTCTTGGGTCATGTTCCTTCAGAATCTCTTCTCCTTTTCCAGCATCTCCACAGATCATGGCCTTGGAGTGGAAGAAGGCCTGCTCATTGCTGAATGCAGCACTGGTGAGTTACTCACCAAAACTGCATTCATGCATCAAGGGCCAGGGGCATGATGCATTAATACATTATGCCACCCAAAAAAGAATAAAAAAAAAAGATAAATACATACTGTAAGGAGTGTAAAAAAAGTAGGTTGCAATCTATGAAGAGAACCAAGCTAATTTCTGAAAACTCACCTAGGGATTCAGTGTCATTCACAGGGCGAAAAAAGTCCCTAGCAACAGCACATAAAAGTTGCTTAACTTTTGAGGTAGCCAATTGAGATCCTGAAAGAATGTTTTTGATTAGCTCACCACAATTTATTCCAGTTTCATTAACCAGATCATTTCATAAATATATGTTATCCAGGAGTGTCCATTGTTAATAATATACTGATGGTCACTCAATTATCAACCTACAGCATTCTTTACTTGTTGAGCACCGGCTGAATAACCAACTATTAAAAATAATGCAAGTCTTTGTCCTGAACCTTGCTCTATTTGAGGAAAGCAGCAAGGCCTCGGAATACACCTTGACTATGGCAGAGGTGAAAATTTATCAACCTGTCTCCACTTCACAGATGAAGCTGCGTCGTGTAGCACAAACTCCAAATGTCTGTGTTCTTATTCACTGTTCACAGTTCTGCATTTTAGATCTAGAGGAAGATCCTTTCGATGCAGCCTCTGAGTACTCTAATTTTCAGTTGGGTTGCTGGGTGTTTGTTTGTGGATCATGTTGGACAGTACCCATCAGCTATGAGGCTTGTATCTTTGCCTTCATTGTGCTGGAGGTTATAATTATTATGAAGTTTTTTGTTTCCGACATCTTTTATTTTGATAACTTGGATTACGGATCTGCCGCCAGAATTATTCTCTCTACTTTTACCTTTCCCCTCTGAGGATTCTTTGGAATTTTACAAAAAAAAAGAAAAAAGTTCATGTGGACCAGTGAAAGTTAAAGGCCTTTCAGATTTTTTTTCTTCTCAATGTACCATCATTAGATCACCAAAAAAAAAGGTTTCCCCTCTACCCTATTGGAATTTTTGGTTCTCCTGGAGGGAGGGGGGTGCCCTCCCAAGATATTACCATTATTTTCCAAAATTTCAAAAGGAGATGGTCTGTGTTAATTATTGTTTGTCAACTTTAAAATGGAGATTATTCTGTGCCTTATTACCAGTATAGAGATTTTTCTGTGTCTTATTACCAGTACATTTTGTAAGAGATACAATATGTTTAAACTTAAATTGTATTATAATGTGTTGTTCAGAGAAATCTCCCCTACCTTTCTCCACCTCACAAATGAAGTTGTAAGTTGAGGCACAGCTGACGTCATGAAGCAGCTTTTTGTTTGGATAGGTGGCAACACATCTGTCAATGCCCCTATTAGGCTCTCCAGGCCACCACATTCCAGGGTCTGTCAGGAGAGTGTTGTCCAGCCAGTGGTATTGAGTGTTTGAACCACCATAATCCTTCAGGCCAACCCACAGTTGGCTACTTTCTGTCAGCCATTGGGACCTGTATAAGTTGTATTACCCAGTAATTATAGTTGGTGAGGATAGTTAGTGTGTTAGAGACATGTCCGATGCCTCTTTTCTTCAATGCACATCCTGCACAGATAGTCATGTGATTCTCAGGAAATGACAATGGCACGGAAGAACAACACTGATGCACATAAAATCATAAGCTTAAACAGTGTTGTAAATAGATATGTATTATCTAAACCCTAATGATTAATTAAAAGCAATTAAAGTGGCAACATCAGTAGTTTAATTTCATTGTCAGACACCCTAGACATGACAAGAAATATATATGATAGCAAACATGGGACTGATCACTTTTTTTATTGTAGTAAAATTACTGTTTGCCACGGCCTCCTGTAGGATGCTCATCACTTAGGTATTTAAAACACCAGGTCAAATATTTGGGACATAGGAAATTTCCCTCAAATCTTGAGTTATAAGGGGTTAGAACAGAGTTCCTTTGACTTTGGCCCTCAAAGTAAGTGTAAAGCAGAATTTGAACAGCAGCAAGGTGATAAAATGAATGGGAGGGATGACCTTCAGTGAATGGTAACAGATACTCACCTGTCCTTCATGACATGAAGCAGCTCAAAGAAGTGATCAAACTTTACAAGGAATCCACCGAGATCCTCACACTGGTGTTTGGCTCCGTCCCAGTTGGTTGTATATAGGGAGTAGTAGTAAGACGAGTTACTGGGCACAACACCTGGATCTGCGACAAGTGAGACAGTGGGGAAATAAAAAGGACAGTTAATTAAGAGGTTTTTATCTATGTGCCTCTACATGGGTAAAAATCGACACGGGCGACAAGGCGACATGGCCCTTTTAGGCCCTTTTAAAAATCAACAGACACAGTAAACTCAGGCATAAAAATCAACCCACAGGGATTTTATTCTAAGTTCTTATATACCTAAAATTAGACGCGATGACACAGCTCTTTTGCTAAAATTCGACACGGCGACAAGGTCAAAATTGTGAGGACCCATGTAGAGGCACATCTATGCTTGGCAGGCTAGGTAAATATGAGGATATTTTGTATTGAATAAAAGCGTACAGTGCAGCAAATGTAATGGGATGGAGGAAACATGCATATCTCCAATTTTCACAATTCTCCTTTAATCCAGCCATTACTAGAATGTGAATTTGGTGTACTGAGAGCCTGCAATACCCTATACAATATACAATACCCTATAAGCAAAAAAAAAAGAAAAAGGGAAACAATCTTTGAAAACTCACCAAGGGATTCAGTGTCATTCACAGGGCGAAAAAAGTCCTCAGCAACCGCAAATGAACGTAGGTCAAATCTTGAAGCAGCCAATTGGGATCCTGAAACAATAGTGTTTATTGCGATGTTAAAAAAAAGTCTGAGTAACATTTCATATGAATGGTACCCTTACAGGTGTAATAAACGATACTTTGTGTCTCTATGATATTGGTAGAGTATCAATTAAAGAACAAAGTCAACACAGTTCGGATCAAGTGTTACAGGTTGCGAATCAATAGGTTTATTCAATAACCTAGACAGGCAGTATCTATGTGTGCGAACTCCCTATAGAGTTCGGAACAGGTCAGTAGGCTAATCAGCCGCAATGATCACGGGGTCTCCTCACCAGCGTGGCTCAGAGTAACCGACGAGTACCGTCAGATGCTGGGTATATATAGGCAGCCAGCCTGCGCGCGCACACACAGACCGGAAGCCTATAGCGACCTCTGTCCATACCCCAAGCCCGAGGCAGGTGTCGCCACCTACCGTCGGACTGAAGGGTTCGGACTGAGTTCGCAACACAGCATCCAACAGAACTCGTCATATAACAAACCCGTATAACCCTAGCCCCTACACTACCCCCTACCAGATAATAACCGGGAGGTAAATAATTACGGTTAAAGTCCTAAAACACTTCGGACTGGCATTATCTTATAAATACCACCTTAGGGGTTTATTAGAGTTATACCTTACAACAATATGACGTATTCTGTTGAACACAATAAGGCATTAATTACACACATTTCTATATATATAGATCGTAATAACAATTACGCCCCATTCCCTAGGATAGATGGAGTTAACCTATACATATAGTATACAAACACTTGAAAAAGTACAATATCACAGTAAAAAAATTTCGTCCCTCCAGGACCCCGAGCTATTTACACTCGTAATGAATAATACTATAAGTGATAAACAATATCACTTTTCTTAAGTTTTTAAGAAATAAGTACATATTAAAGTATTATTATAAATGACATCATACGTGGTCTTGTGTCGAAGATCCGGATCTTCTGTAGATGGTGCATCATTCCGCCCGGCTTTCGGAACCTACTTCATTCAGCTCCTACTCACCGGAACGAGAAAGTTCATAGCTCATGCTTGGGAGCTTAAGGTAATAATTTTAAAAAATTTAGTCCTGCCTCCAGGCGATCTTCGGACTTATAACTAGGAGCACTTGGTCCTGATATCCACTGTCTTATAAAAAAAAACACGTATCAGATCCATGTTGGTAACGTACTCCTGTCCCGAGTTCAGCTTTCTCTCTCCGGATCTCCTCGTCTTCCTCCGTCAGTGTCTCCTGGCAGACTGGATCCTTGCGTAGCCAGCCTGCCGCGTCCCTCTGCCCGGATACTCCTCAGCCCTATCCAAGGGTGTTCTGCTGGTGGGGGTGGTATACTTCGAATACCCCCCCTTCCTAATCGGATCCTGTGATAGGATAATCCTATCCGGATTCCGAATTGTCGGTGGGACCGGGTTTAGCCGGCGCCCCCTCCTCATCGGAGTCCGACTCGGCCTCAGCCAGAGTCAGCTGCTGGAGCCAGAGCTCGATTTGAGCCCGGGTCCCATCCCACTCGTGCATTTCATGCGCGAAGCAATCTCTGAACCGACGACGTTCGCGGTCCAGCTTCTCCTCGGCGTTCTTAGTTGCCAACCTCTGCTTTTTCCTTTCGGATTTAGCAGCGACCTGTTCAGTCCGAGCATTCTCCCGCTCCTCCTGAACAGCCTCCACTGCCGCTGCCTTTTGGACAACGACTTCCCTCTGATGGAGATGATGTACCGTATTAAGGGACAACATCGCCACCTCCTGGTGAAAGTTGTCCTGCCATTTGTCGAATGCCTCCTGTCCGGCTTCGTACGAAGTAAAGTCGGCGGGAGGGAACGAAGGAGGGCCCCTTAGTCGCAAGACTAAACGTCCCTCTTCCGGAGTCTCTGGAGGGAGATCCGGGGTCTGGGTCGGCTTCAGCTTTTGTTTCACTGAAGCCTTCGTCTTTCCGGTCTGAGTGAGAGTTTGCGACTCATCTCCCGGGACCAGATCATTCTCTGGGAAATCCTCAGCGAAGGATACCCCAGTGTTGGTGTTCGGATCCTCCGGAACAGGCCGAGGTGGCCTGCCCTGAGGGCCCGTCTTCCAATCCGTCTTGTGCAAAGTGAATGCCGGCCCTTGATAGCCCGGATCCGCCTTCTCCATAAAGGATTGTCTCTCATCCGTTTTCGGTCTTTTAGGATCGGTCTGCTCCGAGGACTGGTTCTGTCTCTTTGGAGCACGCTGTACCTTTCTCGTACTAGTACGTTTCTGGTACTCCTCGAATTCCTCGAAGAGTTCACCGTCCGGAATCCGGATGTAGTTGCCGTCCGGGTTTACTTTGTAGAAAACACGGACCTTTCCCTTCTCGTTAGTGCCAAAATCCACTTCGAGGTTCTCATTTTTGCCTACTACACCGAAATGGGAGTAGACCTCTGCATGGGCGAGCTGGATGCGTTCCGCCGCCGTCTCCAGGGCCAAGCCGTGCTTCTTAGCAAGGTGCCGGATGATGTCTGCTCTAGTGTAGAACAGGCCACCCTCGGGACAACCCTTGCTCCCTCTCGAACCCACACTCAGGCAGTCATATCGCATGAAATGACGTACGTGGTGACGGGTGATGTGCCTCGTGTACCGGACCTTGGTAGGCCAAGTTCGGGGCGCTTCCAGAGTCTCGTCAACGTTCTGACAAGTCTCAAAGGGGCACTTGCTAAATGGATGCCATCTAGCCATTGCCCATGCCAGTTTTGTTTTCTGGAGATGCGAATGGTATTTTGTACTACCAGTTCGGACCTTCTCCAGCAACTCAAAGTGGTACAGCTGTACCGACTTGTCGAGGGGATCCGTCTTAATCCACTCCTCATCGTCGGAGAGACCCCCAGGACCCACTTCTTCCGGATGGTGTGAGGACCGCTTATCCTTGACGCAGTCCGTCACACACATTGGTTTAAAGTATTTAAACCCACTAGCGGCATTGGCTCGGAGTGCTGTCCGGACCAGTACCTCAAGTTCGTCGTCCGGGATTGTATTTTCATCCAATCCCTTCAGAACTGCTTCCACCTCCTCTGGGGATTGACCCGCTTCCAGAGATGTTACTCTAATGGTCTCCCGGAGGTATACGTGCCTACGGTTGGCCTTCTCCTGACGACTAGTATCCGCACTCCTAGTCGCTGCTGAGGCCTGTTGGACTATTTCATCCTCCAGAGTGGCATCCAGAATCGACTCTTTAGTCTTCTGTTCTAGACCCCGAACCAGCTTCATTGCTGGCGTCAGGCGCCGATTCTTCTCCCTCCTGTTATGTACGACTTTGTACTCCGAGGTGGTTTGCATCTCGGATTCAAAAGCCGCCATAACTTCGGGGCGTCCCTCCGACTCAGCAACTAGGCGAGCTCTACTAGCCGTGTTGCTGAGGTTTTCCATGGCCACCGTTAAGCGGTCCGGGAACCAGGCCGGGAACCTAGCAGACAGACTGTCCAGCCCCCGGAAGGTTCGCATCTGGATTAAGTCAAATGACCTAATCTCTGGTTTACTCATCTGATCGATGATGGCCCCTCTTAGGATGGATGGGACGTCGGAGTCTTCCTTGTCCCATTCATCATGCTGATGCGGAGGGAGGATGTGAACCCCCACCCCCGAAGAACCACCACCCGCAGCTTGGTCCAGCTTTCCGTCTTCATCCGAAGTATCCATATTGGATGGCTCCAGAGTAGGCTCGGTGGGCTGGAGAGGTGGATCCACTCGGATGGGTACCTCTCTCTGGGGAGGTATTTCCACTCGGGTGGGTACCTCTTTTTGCGGCTCCAGTAGAGCCGGGTGTTTGAAGGTGATGGTATGCAACACCGACTGTATGCTCCGGACCGTATGGGCCGCGGATGAAGCATCCATGGCCTCCTCGGTCCGGGGTTCTTGGGGAGGAACTGTCGTTTTCGGACGACCTCCCCCGTGTCCGGCTCCACCAGCCATCGCAGCGGCTGTAGCAGCTACTGCAGCGCTGTTGTCCAACCCTCGCGAGAAGGACAACACATCGGTGGTCGGAGCCGGAGCAGCTGAAGTCTCAGCCGTCTTTACACCATCCTTCACCTTGCTAGGGATCGGGATGGAGGACTTAGTGGAGCCCGGAGTCTTGACAGCTGGAGTGCTGCCGGACGTCTGCCCCTTCCTCGGCTGGTCCTTAGCAGCGGGCTTCGGATCAGCTTTCTTCGGATCCTTCGGCACCTTAGCAGTGGTAGCCTTGGGATCGGTCTTCTTCTGATCCTTTGGTGCCGTCGCAGTGACAGCCTTAGAATCAGTCTTCTTAGTACTCGCAGTACTACCCTTCTTCGGATCGGGCTTCTTAGGCTCGACCTTTCCCGGTGGCTTCTTCCCAACACTCGCGTGCTTGAGCGCCTTGGTGCTAACCCTAGTATCGGACGACTTGGACCGATCTCGGGTAGCACTCTTACCACCGCGCGTCCTCGGACGTGCAGTGTCTGACTCACTGCCACTCTCCATAGACAGTTTACGAGCTACTGTCTTCTGGAGATTCGGTGAGATACTCAAGCTGCACATCCGGGAGGGGCGTACAGCAGTCTCGGAGGGTCCCGGCACTACTTCGGAGTAGGCGATTCCCTGCAACAGTTCGGAGTCCTCACTGCCCACGGGCGACGGAGACTTCCGAATCGGAGACACGGCTGGATCCACTGATAGATCCGCCAGCGTCTGGCTCAGCTCATCACCACTCGGGTTCTGAGTATCCATAAGCTCCTCGGTGGGGGATGCCACCTCGGAGTCTCCGGTAAGTTCGGACTGACGGAGCTGCTGCTCGGCCATCCTCACTTTGACGTTGTCTTTCGACGGGGAGTTTGACGGGGAAACCACAAGTTCCCCGCCGCCCTCTTTTGTCTCAGACCAGCTAGGAAAGAGTACTCACTGCTCACAACTCTTTTACAGACTTTTCTCCTCTTCTAAACGTCCAAAACCCCGACTTTACCGCTGCCGACCGTCACCACGATTGACTTGGGAGAGCCCAAAATCGATATGGCGGTTCCCTCGCTTTTGTTTTTAAAACAAAGCGCATGCGCAGCGTCTCGGGTGATTGGACGCGATCCCTTTACCCTGTGTGACCCAATTACCGTTTAATCAGGTCACAACCTTTCCCGCCTGCAGCTCGGGCTCGAGGGATCTCACTACTACGTGGGCGGCTCCCAAAAGTCAAAATATACTTCGAATAAAGAGTAAAGATAATAACGGGTTTACCGCCCGCCTCTCATAACCTGGCCGAAGGACACTCGTTCTTAACTAAAACTCCAGCCTTGATTTTAGTTTTCCGTGCCCTTCTTCCTTCGCCTGCCGAGACTTTCTTTTTCACGGTCTTTCAGAGCTTCTTTCGTACCACCCTCTTAGGGGGATCCACCGACACCCCTTCCAACAAATTTAGCCTCCGAATTTTCATTCTTCACCTCGTTTCCGGGGTGAGCTCCCTTCCAGCCCAAGCACCCAACCGAGCCACATGGCTCGTCCGGATGCGCCCTGCTTCGGACTGAATCAACACAGTCGTTTGACTGATACATTTAACCACGGTATGTGGTCCATCCCAGTTATTCGCCAGTTTGACGTTGCAAAGCGGCTCATGTAGGCGGATCACTCGATCCCCCACTACGAACCGTCGCAACTTCAATCCGGTGTCATAACCCACCTTCTGCCAATTCGCAGCTTTGAGCAAATGAGCCCTAACTGTTTCATAGGCAAATTTGAACCTCTCTCGTAGAGATTCCACAAACAGCACTGTACACGGTGCTTCCGGACTGATCCCTACCACTCCGAATACCAAATCCGCCGGCATGATCAAGTCTTCTCCGAACACCAGGAGGTTCGGAGTGCAATTCGTCGAAGTGTGGACCGTATTATTATACGCATGCACCACAAATTCGCACTGATCGTCCCAATCATCCATATGGGAGTTCACTAATGGCTTCAAAACCTGGATCAAGGTCCGATTGAACCGCTCCACCTGCCCGTCGGACTGTGGTCGGTAAGGATTGGTCCGAGTTTTGCATATAGCCAACTGATGGCACATAGCAGCCCATAATTTTAACTCAAATTCTCTCCCTTGATCGCTATGTAACATCAAGGGAGCCCCCAGATGGAGGATCCACCCCTTTACCAGTGCTTCCGCACAAGTAGCAGCAGTATGATCCTCGAGTGGGTACACTCGGGTGTATTTTGTATAGTAGTCCGAGACCACCATCATACACGTATTACCTTTAGGAGTGGGTTTCACTCCACTGATAATATCGACGGCTATTCGAGCAAACCTCACCCCGAATAGCTCTTGTTGCAATGGCAATTTTCCCAGTCCAGGACCAGGTTTGCCTAAACAGCAGGCCGGACATGTCTCCATCCACCTTAAAAGGTCACCGGACATTCCTGGCCAGTAATATCTCCTACTCAGCCGTTCCAAAGAGCGTTTCTTTCCGAAATGCCCACTAGTGGAATGGCCGTGGCAGTAGTACAGGATGTCTTTCCTCATAGCAGCAGGGATCACCATTTGTAATACCCTCCGCTTTCCGGGACAAGACTTCCACCTGCACAACAACGAATCCCGAACCTCCAGTTCATGGAACTGAGCCAGGAAACGTCGCATTTCACGGTTTTCCAGCGATATTTCAGGTCTCACTGGACAGACCCCAGTAGGGACAAGCTCCCTCAGTCGTGCTATGGTAGGATCGGCTATCTGGTACGTCCTTAAAGTGTCGGTGGACCAATCCAACAGGTTTTGCAACAACCCATCATAAGGCAAACGCACACTCGCTACCACAGCATTGTGAGCACCACAATCCCCACACTCCGGACGCACACAACGGCAAACCGGACGTCGACTCAGGCAGTCAGCATTAATATGCTTCGTGCCCGCTCGGTGCTGGATATGAGAGTTCTCCAGTCCGAACTCGCTGAGGTGGTTCAACCACCGACCAATCATCCCCTCCGCGTCCTTAAAATTAAGGAGCCACCTCAAGGCAGAATGATCAGTTCGGAGTGTGAAATTCCCTCCATATAAGAAGTGCCGAAACTTCTTCGTGTACACCACTACTGCGAGCAGCTCTCGCTTGGTAGTACAATAATTTCTCTGTGCCTTGTTCATACTGTTACTAGCGAACGCCAGCGGGACCTCTACTCCGTCCTGGATTTGGGACAATGCGGCCCAGATGCTCTCATTGCTCGCATCAGTGTC
Organism: Harmothoe impar; assembly: GCA_947462335.1. Lineage (NCBI taxonomy): Eukaryota > Metazoa > Annelida > Polychaeta > Phyllodocida > Polynoidae > Harmothoe > Harmothoe impar. The sequence goes on from CANHQG010000236.1 coordinate 29,761, forward strand.
AAGGATGAAATGCCCCTTCTCCGTAGGGTATCTCAGCACTGGGGTGGTTCGGAACAATGCCTTAATCTCTTTGAAGGCTTCATTCTGCTCCATCCCCCATGGGAAGGGTTCTTTTTTCCTCCCCGGAGTCCAATGGCTCAACCTTTGCAAGGGTTGAGACACCCTAGAGAATCCAGGGATAAAGTCCCTGTAATAGGAACAGAACCCTAAAAAGGATCTGATATCCTTTGGTCCTTTCGGAACTTCCCAAGTCTCCACAGTCTCCAATTTAGCCGGATCAGCCTGCACACCCTCGGTGGAGATGATCCGGCCCAAATAGACCATGGACTTCCGAAAAAGTTCACATTTCTTTGGCTTTAATGTCAAGCCATTGGACCGAATTCGCTCCAATACCTCTCCGAGGTTCAATGCACACTCTTCAAACGTCTTGCCGAAAACAATGACATCATCCAAGTATACCAAGCACTTCCGCCACAACAGATCACTCAACAGAGTTTCCATCATAGCCTCAAAAGTGGCAGGGGCGTTGCACAACCCGAAAGGCATCAGATCAAACTGATACAGTCCAATGTGACTTGTAAAAGCCGTTTTCTCTTTATCCTCCTCCTTCATCCCGATCTGCCAATATCCGGACTGCAAATCAAGGGTGCAGAACCATTAGTTCCCACCCAAAGAGTCCAGAGTCTCATCAATCCGGGGTAGAGGATATGCATTCTTTTTGGTTACCCCATTCAGGCGCCTATAATCGATACAAAATCGGATAGACCCGTCCTTTTTAGTAACCATCTGAACCGGACTGGACCAGGGGCTAGTGCTAGGCACGATCACCTTCTGTTCCAGCATAGTCTTCACTTGTTCTTCAACAACCCCTTTCTTACCCAACGGCAAGCGTCGGTAAGGCATTTTGAACGGCTGTGCATCTCCCGTATTGATAGAATGCAACACTTTGTCGGTTCGGCCCAAAGGCTCCCCCTCCACCTGCCATGCATCCTGATACTTCACTACCAGCCTCCTCAGGGAGTCGAGATCCCTCCGATCCGTCAGATCCGTTTCGGAGATCATTTTCTCGAGTCCCGCACTCAAAGCGGTCGGAGAAGGGTCACCCTTCATGCTCACCTGACCAGCAGGCATCACTGCCTCACTGGTGAACACCTTCCCCAGTACTGTATCTTTCTTTAGATACTTCGGTTTCAACCCGGGGTTAGAAACCGGCACCACGGTCCAAGCACCATCACCCACCAGGGTGTCCATGCCTGTCAAACCGATACTACCCAACATGGCCACATCCGGCTCCACAACTGCCTCTTCCTCTCTCCTAAGCCCCTTGCTTCGGACCAGCACGTCACACGTCTGTCCGGGAGGAATCTTTACAGTTTGGACCACCGTTGCCACTGTTGACACTTGTCGGAGCACACATTGCTCCACCGCGCGGTACGGGTGCTCTATCTGGAGTACCCCTGTACCAGGATTCAGGACCGCGTCATACAACGCCGAAAAGTCCAATCCTAGTATACCGTCGTCTGCAATATCCGCAATGGTGGGAGAAGCCACATACTCCTTCCCCCCAATTCGGAGCGGTATGAACGCGTGCCCATACGTCTGCATACTCGACCCATCGGCCGAACAGGCGTTTACCCTCGTTTTGAAGTTATCACGACTGTCCGGCATAAGAGCATAGAAGTTAGAGGAGATAAAGGAGTGGCTAGCTCCCGTATCTACTAAAAATTCGCCCGCTCTACCGGCCACAGTAACAGACACATACCACTGCCTCCCCCCCAGCGGAGACAGGGTTTACAGTGAAGCGTTTAAAATCCTTCGGAGCAGCCAAATCAAGGCCATGTTTCTTCAAATGGTCGAAACATGGATGATCCGGGGAAAGCTGGGTACTCCCTACCCACACGGTGTCTGTGACAGCCGCAACTTCCTCGTTCCTATCCGTAATGGGCCTCCCTGCCTCATTGCCGGGCAACTGTTGGACTGGAATGTTAACCAGGCCGGCATCCGAGCCCCTCAAGCTCGAAGCCACCCCTGATTCCCTTCCTGCCTTCGGAATTTCACTAGGCTCTACCTCTCTGGTATGTTGGCGTACTTCATCTCCAGGGGTCGTCCGCTCGCCTTCTCGGACTACCCCCTCTAGTTTCCCTCCTTTCCGGGAACTTTCGGACTTGGAGCTGTACACTCCGCAGCAAAATGACCAATCTCCAGGCACCTATAGCACTTGGCGGTCCTCCGATTGATCTTCCTCCTGTTAGGCTGTGTAGCCCCCTGAATGGAAGTCGTCATCTTCTCAAACAGCGCTGTGAAAAACGCTGCGTCCGTCATCGGAGCTTTCGGATCCGATGACTCCTTCCTCGGAGGGGGGTTTCCACCCCCTTCCGGCTTCTTATTCTTCCACGGTGGTTTAGAGGAATTCCCATTCCTCTTAAACTGAGCCGCCGAAGCTATCGCCCCCTCCTCCTCACTGCCCGAACCATCAGACTGCTCCGGAGAACATTCTATAATGGCAGAGGCCCGGGTAGGCATCCGGTCCCCCAACAGTGACTTTTTGAGAGCATGTATCTCGATGGCCTTTAAAAGGTCATCTAAAGACGTATCTGCTCTCCACGTATCATACACCGTTTGTTGTATTTCTGGATCTCTCAATCCAGCGACGAATTGAGAGAACAATTCCTAGGAGAATAAGGCATCATGGATTCCTGAAGCAGGATGTACCTTCTTCAGGAGTCTCATCAGTGCAAGTCCGAAAACCCTCGGGGCTTCGTTCTTGCCTTGCACTCGCTTCTTAAAAGCGACCATCGGATCAATCCGAGCGGAGTCCCCGAACAAGATAGTTCCGATCTCCACTAGCTGTTTGAAAGTGCCGCGGGGTCCGCATTCATCTTTCCACTGCTCGACTGCCATCAGGCTGTCTCCTAGGCGCAATCCCTTACAGATGTACGGGATTGCATCTTGTTGATCCCACCCACTGAGGTTGATATCCTCAACGGTGGCTCCTAACCGTTCTTCCCAAGAGTTTTTCTGCCAGTAGGGAAACGGCTCGCTAGCTATACGTCTAGCAGCGTTGGACGACCCCCTAATTTTAGAGGTTATAGCCAGGCATTTAGAAATGGAAGCCGAAGCGTCCCTTTCTGCACCTACATTGTGCGATCCGATCCCAGCAATTGCGGGATTCGTATCGTACAATTCTTGCAATTCTGTACTCAGAATTGATCTTCTCGGAGCCTTCTTAGGACTCTTTGTCCCAGGAATTGCCCCCGGAGTAGCCCCCATCGCAGGTATGCTATTCTGTCTGTCCAGGTAGGCCTGGTAGGTACCATACGACACCAAATCTGTAGTGGGGTCCACACCTTGACTGAACCACCAATTTTTCTCAAGATCGGTCATATACTGGCACTGCTGGGCCAGAGCAAGCAATCGCTGATGCTCTGACTTTTCTTTCTCCAACTCTTTGGACTGTTTCTCAGCTTCCTCCTCTTGCTGCGCTTTCTCCAGTTTAGCTTTCGCAGCTTCACCGGCCGCTCGGAGCCCTTCTTTTCGAGCTCTCAGAACCGCCGCTATGATATTGGTAGAGTATCAATTAAAGAACAAAGTCAACACAGTTCGGATCAAGTGTTACAGGTTGCGAATCAATAGGTTTATTCAATAACCTAGACAGGCAGTATCTATGTGTGCGAACTCCCTATAGAGTTCGGAACGGGTCAGTAGGCTAATCAGCCGCAATGATCACGGGGTCTCCTCACCAGCGTGACTCAGAGTAACCGACGAGTACCGTCAGATGCTGGGTATATATAGGCAGCTAGCCTGCGCGCGCACACGCAGACCGGAAGCCTATAGCGACCTCTGTCCATACCCCAAGCCCGAGGCAGGTGTCGCCACCTACCGTCGGACTGAAGGGTTCGGACTGAGTTCGCAACACAGCATCCAACAGAACTCGTCATATAACAAACCCGTATAACCCTAGCCCCTACACAGGCTTAATTGAGACTAAAGTGAAGTGTCTATAGCTAATTGTATACCTTCTTTACTTGTTCAGCACCAGCTGTTGAAATGTGATGCAAGTACATCTAATTGTCCTAACCTTTGTTCTATTAGAGGGAGGAATATTTAATGTATCAGTAGTACTACCGTAAAACCGCTTAAAATAACATTCTGTCCAATAAAACACTTGTATGTTGTTACTATTTATATAAACTGCATAAAATCCAATAAAATCTGATGACATGAGCGTGTAATATAAGTGAAACATCAGAGTTGATTTAGGTTACATTCATAAAAAAAGAAATTTTATATGGAATTTTCAGAGTATTAAGGTATTCAATCTCTGTATATTCAGGTTTTAGCTGGTTCCAACATCGGATACCTCTGTACAGAGCACTTTTTAATATTTAGATATTTTTTATCAGCCTGTTTGATCGCTGGCTGTTGGAATTTCAACACTTGGCATTTGAAATTATGCCCAGCATTGGGAAATTTCAATGCCCAGCATTGGGAAAACACTGATCTCAACCATTTCAAAGTAGAGTGGACCCGGCCTTGTGATGTCTCATTGAAGAAAAGTAGTATCTACCTGGCTCCACTTCACAGATGAAACTAATTTGCAAATCACAGCTTCCATCACGCATGAGGTGATTCCCAATGTTGGTGTAGACACATTGATCTGGGCCCCTGTCAGGCTGACCATCTAGCCACATACTGACGTCTGTTTGAGCCGTCCCGTCCCGCCACTTGTAAGCTGTGTTTGATGTGCCAGTATCCCTCAGCCCAATCCACATGTTGGTGGTTTCAAGCACCCACTCAGACCTGCGGGAATATGTACTGTAATATGTGTTGAAGGAGTAAAACATTTACCATATTCAACATAATAAGCGCCATAATTTTTATGGTATTTAGAGTGCTTAAGAGTTTAATTGTCTCCAAAAGCTGGAAATTTGAGCCTTTGTTCTATTCTAAAAATGCCCCAAAAAGGGAAGGGATTGCTTATTAGGGGGAGGGCGCTTATTACATTGAATACTGTATGTGTAAATTCCTCATCTTCTCCCAGTGAATAAAAACATGTTGTGTGGATGTTTCTGAACAGTTTCTCTGTACACAGACATTGAACTTAGATTCATGAAGACATCTCAAGACCTGCATATGTTCAGCAATGTTTGTAGGTATTTACATAATCTAATGTGCAAGAAAGTCATAAAGAAAGCTCTGAAAAAATGAATTATTGTCCAGGAATAAGTTATAGTTATCCTCGTATGAGTGGGATGGACAGTGCCCCCTGGTGATCTCCCCCAGAGGCTCAAGGAACTCTCCACCCTGGGAGGGGAGAAACTCTACTATTGGCAAGCAGCAAGCAAAGCAAGCAGAGCACAGCATTTGTTTTTTTTTGGCTTAGCAATTGTGTTATGTATAAATAGATTTTATTCACGAGTGTCCTAATAAATGGATAGCTTTTAGTAGAAATTTGCAATTGGTTCTGAGAGGAATTTGAAATGCCTGTTATAAGGTTTGCGATATTGATGACGTTTCAAAGATACTAGGACCAATATATCATATTTATTATATGAAAATGGCTGCCATGGTCACCAGAAAGTGGCTTTTTTGCCTAGAAAACTTAAATTTTACATTCCACATATGGTATTCCATCAACAAAGATGGAACACCAAAGTTGTACCATTGTATTCTGCATACAACATTACCCAAAAACATTTCTGGTCTATTTTGGGCTCCTCTGCTGTTCTGGTGCCCTGCAGTGGCTAAAAACAGTACTAAAAAGGAACCTGAAGGTTCTTTTTTTCACAATAGGTAATAATTCTGGTCTTAGTGGTTTTGAGAAATGTTATATGCTTTCTAGATATATCTATATCTATTATGTTGGTTTTTTTCAATAAATATCGCTAAAATACCACAAACTTAGTACAATGATAGTGTAAAATTCTCTTTCTAATGATTTCTAATCCTTGAATTGGATTCAGGGTTGTGTTATCTCTGCCAGGGAGACAAAATTTAAATTCTTTCATGGCTGCTGTCCCTGCTACATGTTGGTTTTACCATACATCTATTATAATAGCGACAAATAATCATGGTTGAAATATTTTGAAACTGCGACTTATGGTGCACTTTTTACAATTGATTTTGGATTTAGTGACCTCAAATTAGCCTAGTTAGGCCGGTCTGCCCCCAGTTGTTTTATCATTGTAGAACAGTGTTATTTACATATCAAAACGTAGATCTACATTCAAATTAGACCACATTTTTGAGGAAAAAACACCTCATACGGACTCAAACTTGCACTAGTGATTAACTGAGATTTGAAGGGGAGTGGCCTTCCACAAAACAAATATACAATTATATGTGCCTACAAGGTCTCATATGATTGCATAGTAGCTTTTTTTGAAGGCATTATTAGACAGTACCACTAATTAGTAATGGCTTGCTGTGTTTCAGAAGATGTTTTGTTGTGGTCCTGAGAAAAAAAAATTCCCACCATGAAAACAATGCAGGTTTGTGTAGGTTAAACAACCATGTACAATGTATGTTGTTGTGTATTGATGCACTGATTAGGACTCATAGTTCAAAATCATTACCTTGTTGGCATGGCAATGTTTGCCAATACTAGACCAGGTTTGTTGATTAAGACCTATTTCATATTTTTCTTCTATCATTAGCTTAACTCTTATATGACCTGCTAAACATTGTGAGGGTTTTAAGTATTCAAAGTGCCAGGTAAAGTGTGATACACATTGACATTTTAACACACATCTTAGGGTAATAAGGTGGTGAAAGCTTACAGATGTATGGACAGAGCTGCATGCTAAAGTGACCTCGTCAGTGTTTATTTCACAAGTGGTGCTTGGGTCGTATTGCCCGCTGGCCGCAGGCCTAGTGCAATACGACCCAAGCACCACAAGTGAAATAAACACTGACGAGGTCACTTTTGAGTGATGCTCTGTGTTTATTTCAGGGTATTTCAACCTAAAACAGACATGCAGTCCATGTTTGATTACTTCCGGGGTGTTTGTTTACTTCCGTCAGCCGCCATTGTGAATTCCGCACAAGTCACGTGACCTTTGGCGGCCTAGAAACACCATGGCGACCCCATGGCGACCCCGGAGTGTGCAATACGACCTCAGCGTACAATACAACCTAGGGTTATTTCACGCTCCCCTGGGGAACGGCTTCCTCATTGCTTTAACATTGACAGCCCGTATTCACCATGAAATAAACAAAAAAAGAATCCCTTTGACTTTGGCCCACAATGCTAGTTTGACGGCAGAACTTGAACAGAAGTATGGAGTTTAATTTGTTTAAATAAAAGCACAAGCATGTGCACTGCAGGTTCTAATACAAAAGTGCATTCTATGCATCGTAACAAATGCAAATGTTGTGCATGTGTTCCGATACTGATTTTGGAACCTACTGTGCCACACATGCTTGTGCTAACGTTTAGGCAAATTGAACTCCATACTATGCAGAAGCATGTTAGACAAATGAACAGAAAATATGACCTTTAGTGAATGGTGACAGTTACTCACCTGTCCTTCATGACATTTTGCAGGTCAAAGAAGTTATCAAACTTTACAAGGAATCCACCGAGATCGTCACACTGGTGTTCTGCTCCGTCCCACGTGGTTATGTAACGGGAGACGTAGTAAGCCGAGTTACTTCGGGCACAACCTGCATCTGCAACAAGATACCCATATGGGAAATATGGTATAACCACTGGTTCGCAACCTCCTTTGTTTATTTCATGTTGAGAAATGAAGTTACTATGCTTAAGTACTAGAAATGCTGTTCTCCACACTCCTGTGGAGAAACTGATGCTCATTCTCCACAATGACATCACCAAAATAGTTATGGAACCAATTTTTAAAAGTATATTTTGATGAGATTAATCAAGAATTGCATAAGATAAATACAGAGAACCAGTCAAATCAGTCTGAACTCCTGGTTTCTCCACGTGTGGTGCATTGGATCGCATCACACTCCGCTCTGCCTCATGTGATACGATCAAGTGAACCACCTGTGGAGAAACCCGTCACTCAGACAGATTATTGTTAAGCTCTGTCTATGTCTCTGAGTTTGGGGACTAATTGGGTCACAGGTGAACTGTGGGATATCTCACCCAGGTGACCCCTAGGAAGGAGACTTGGAACTAGGGCTGCAGCGTCTGTGTAGCAGACCACTGCAGAAGTGAGTGTAGTTTAGTTGTACACTGATGCTTATGTTATAATAGCTAGACACAATCATAACCTCTGTTACATGAAGTTAAACTTAATCAAATATAAAAGGGTTTTGTATGGCTGGCTCTCTGCATCTGGGATTGGTGGTTGTGTTGTGGCCCGTTTTGTCCCAACCCTACAAAGGCTACACGGTCACCATACATTAATGATAGATTTGGCGCCATTTAAGTAAATATTGTTTGCATAATATATCCTCCACATACAATTTTTCACAACTAGGATGTATAAAGCAGTAGGTTACAATGTAAGAAGGGAAGTTTTTAATCAAATCTTTGAAAACTCACCAGGGGATTCAGTGTCATTCATAGGGCGAAAAAAGCCGTCAGCAAGTGCACATGAGCGTTGTGCGGCTCTTGAAGTAGCCAATTGAGATCCTGAAAGAATTTTGTAAATTATTATTAGACAAAAGTATGACAGAAGAACATTGTAAATCATGGAGTACCCTTACACATTGTACAAGTGTAATGGACCTGAATTGATGTCAGCTTCATGTGGATGAAAATGACCAGTAATAACGTACTGGTTTGAAAAACTGTCTCTAAGACAGGGAAGCATGGGTTCCAGTATCAATTTTAAATAGAGAATTTCAATCAGAGAAAAAAACACACTCAGGCACAGGAATATATATGTTTACTTTGGTACAGTGAGACCTCCATAGTCTGACCGACCCCGTTTCAGGAAAAATATTGAGTCTGTTGGCATATCCAATTACATCAATAGACGTATCTATAGAACCTTCTCAGGTGGATAATCAAGGGTGACAGCTTCTCATATCTACCTGTTTCGATTTCACAGATGAAGCTCAATAGAGCGTGACAGGCAGAGTCAACAAAGAGGTTTGTATCTGGGTGGAGGTAGGTACACTGATCTATGCCCCTATCAGGCTGACCAGGGTACCACAGACCATTGTCTGTAAGAGCCGTCCCGTCCCGCCAGTGGTACTGTGTGTTTGATGTGCCAGTGTCCCTCAGCCCAATCCAGATGCGACTATCCTCAAGCACCCATTCCGACCTGCAGGAATATTCACGGTTATTTCATGGTAGATAAAATGATCACTATCCTTAAGTACTGGAAATCCTGTATGCCTGCATGCCTCCCAAGGGATACAGTGTTCCCGTATCACATGGTATCAAACATTATCATTTGTTCAAATTCTTATGGCCAATTATATGCATTTAAACATATTTTAAAGAATAAAAACCATTAAATAAAGGCAAAGGCCCATGGCCAGAGCATTTTACAATTTGTTAAACCAATGGAGGAACCATTCAATTGATGTGATAAATAGCCAAAATGGGGCATTAACCAAAGCTTTACTTAAGTTAGTCGTCAGACTGAATAAAATGAAAAATACATGGGACAGAATTACAAGGGAAGGATACTTTAGCATAGGAGACAATGTGTATGGTTAATGTCGGACACATCACATAAGTTGCAAGGTCTGTATTCAGCTATATTTATAATATTGATTATCAATAAAGTTCACAAGGGAAAGTTATAAAAGTCAAAGCGGAAGAAACACTGGCAACAGAAACCTGTTAAACAAACAAATGGGAAAGATCACTATTGTTGAATGCTCACCTGTCCTTCATGACATGTTGCAATTCAAAGTAGTCATTAAACTTGACAAGGTACCCTCCTATATCGTCACATTGGTGTACGGCTCCATCCCATGTGTTTTCATAACGGGAGTAGACGTAAGACGAGTTACTGTGTGGACAACCTAGATCTGAAACAAGTTAGACGGTGGAGCAATATAATATTTCATAACGTTAAACAATGATAAAGACTTCCTTATTCAAGAGGGATCCATATGGATGGCCGCCTCTCTGAGTCTGGCGGTCATGGGTGTGTTGTGACCCGTTTTGGCCACGGCCTGCAAAGCCTAGAGTACAGGGTAGGTTTAGATTAGACAAACCTGGCTGTCATTCCATTGTTTGCCCTTGCAATTAATCCACTATAACATAGTGGGTATTTTTACATACACTTTTTTACAATACAGGCTATTCTAAGAAAGAACCATACCAGGAAGAATTGTGTCAATCTATAATGGCATACTTATAGGCTCTATCTTATTCTAGTATATGGCATAGGTTACCAGGCTGTAAGAAAGAACCCGCCAATGGAATTTTTGAATACAATGTTTACTAAAATTGAGAATGGTCTTCCAAAACTTTCCTGTATGGAGACATTTAAGTGCAGGAAAAAAGTGTAAAATAAAGAGTGTGAACACTCCCGGAACAACCAGTTTCAAGAATTTGCAAACATGTGTTGATATCTTTTCTCTCAAAACAGAAATTCAAGTAAATTTGAAAGAAACAAATGACCTGATTTTCAGTTAATTCATTGTGTTGGTAACATTGAGTGTGTCTTGTACCACCAGTGTGTAGTGCTTAAGTGATAAACAATTGACAATACCAACATTTAAAGGAAATGTTTTAAAAAGCAGGTCTAAAACTGCATATGATATATTGTCTAGTTATCAAGTAAAACATAAGTAGATCGATGAGGTAAAAATCTGTCATACAGCGACAGTCTGTCAGCTCAGGATGCCATGCTAGTTCTGACACCATGTAAGCAGTTGTGCAGAAAGCATGCTGCCGACAGGACGGGCAGAGCACTCTTGGTGTCTATCTTCTCACGTAACCCTTTGAGGACTGATGTCTCAACCGTGAAGGGCCAGCATAATGCTGGAATGCAGCACTGGTGAGTTACTCGCCAGGACTGAACTCATGCATCATGACCAAGGGCATGATGCATGAATGGATTAAAAAAGAGAAATACATTATTCACACTATAACGATAATCTTTGAAAACTCACCGAGCAATTCAGTGTCATTCACAGGGCGAAAAAAGTCCCTAGCAAAAGCACATGAACGTTGGTCAACTTTTGAGGTAGCCAATTGAGATCCTGAAAGAATGATTTTGATTATTTCTATATGAAAGTACAATAAAAGAACATCCTTACCCTAAGACAATTAGTTGCAAGCGAACTTATTTCTGTTTCAATAACCAGATCATTTAATACATATATGTTATCAAGGAGCATCCATTGTTAATCATATACTGATGGTTACTCTATTATTAACCTATAGCGTTCTTTACTAGTTGCGCATGGACCCAATGACCAACTGTTTGAAATAATGCATGTATATCTCTTTGTCCTGAACCTTGCTCTATTGGAGGAAAGCACCTAGGCCTAGGAATACACCTTGACTATGGCAGAAGCGAAAATTTGATTTTATGTTTCATCGAAAAAAAAATCATCTACCTGTCTGCACTTCACAGATGAAGCTGCGTCGTGTAGCACAAACTCCATCATAAAGGAGGTCTTTACTCCCAGGTAGCCAGGCACACTGATCAATGCCCCTGTCAGGCTGACCGGGGTACCATATACTGCTGTCTGTCAGAGCCGTCCCGTCCCGCCACTGGTACTGTGTGTTTGATGTGCCAGTGTCCCTCAGCCCAATCCAGATGGTAGCATCTTGCAGCAACCATTGGGACCTGCAGGAATATTTATTGCAATATGTGTTTAGGCAGTAAAATATTTATGTGTAAATTCCTCAATCAGACCAAGGCCATTTACCATGATACCTAGTGGTACTAATGGAGCATAAAGGGAGATGAGTTGCCTTCTGAAAAAATAATTACATAATTCTCTGTACCTATCAGTTTCTCAGAATGATTTCACAGTAGTTCTTTCCTAGTTTTGTCCAGTTAAGCTGTCATTAACCTAAATCAGGTCACTTTTGGGCTTATTTATCAAAGAGTCCCACGGCCCAACGGCTGACCACTGGCCATGTGTGTGTTATACCCATACCATGTCCCACCACTTACCAGCATGGAGAGAGTATTTTTCTAGTACTGATAAGCCTTGTACAGAAATATGCCTGAAATGTACCATAACATTCACGATGAACATGTAAAGTGTGGCTCTTTTTGTACCTAAACCGATTGAACACCTTTATTCGAATAAACATACTATCCATTACCTCTGCATACAACTTAAGCTGAACCGTGTTATTGTTGTTCTTTGTATAAAATAACAACATCCATATTAGCGCTTGGACCAGGTCTTGCACTTTTACAGCATATCGTATGGCAGGGGTAGAAAAAAATGACAAACAAACTGTTGGAAAGTATACAGAGTAGTCTAAAGGAGAGACCAGGAGAAGAGGAACTAGCATGTATGATTAATGCTAGACCACATGAGCGTCAAACTGTTGGAAGAGTGTCAGCAGTCAGGGTAGTAGGCTGGCAGAGAACGGTAGCTCCTTGTGTAAAGAGTGGCACTTGAGAGAAAGTGGTAGTGCAAAACCAGGTCAAGGAGTTGGACAGTACTAAGACTGCAAGGGGAGTGAAAAACTCATTGTATGCACCGAGTGAGTCTGGCTTTGTTTTAAGCACAAGAGAGGAGACTGGAGATGGTATCATGGTTCTTATCTACCAACTAGAACATAAGGTGAGTGAATCGAGGCATGGGCATGAGAAGAATTGTGCTGAGATCAAACCTGAGCTAAACGAACCGGAAACCAAAGGTCAGAGGGTGATTTGGGAACAGGAAATGCTCTGGGATGGGTAATGGATTTGTTGGAAGAACGTAACCGAAAATTGCCCTAGAACGACAACTTCAGAATTCATTGCTTCTACAAGGGGATTATGGGTGATTGGGCAGTGTTGATGAGGGAATAAGCTAAATTAAAAACATATAAGTCTGTAACAGAATAATACATACAATGCATGGAATTGAAGTTGGACTATATGAATGAGACAAGTGTGTGACTGGGTGCAGGTTACCTTGGTAAGAGTGATTGTCAGTCAAACACATCCTGATGCTTACCTGTCCTTTATGATATTTTTCATTTCAAAGTAGTCACTAAACTTGACAAGGTGCCCTCCTATGTCATCGCATTGGTGTACCGCTCCATCCCATGCAATTTCATAACGGGAGTAGAAGTAAGACGAGTTACTGAGTGGACAACCTGCATCTGCAACAAGGTAGACGGAGGAGAAATATAGTGCTGCATGGGGTTTTGTATGGATGGTGGGCTTTCTGTGTCTGGAAGTCGTGCGTGCGTTGTAGTCTTTTTGTTCATGGCCTACAAAGCCTCTAGCAGAGTGTTATCATAGACCAAGGATAGACACAATTGACTGCCATTAAAGTAAATATTATATTGCCCTTGCAGTATTTTTTCTCACATACAGTTTTGCACACTACAGGCAATTTTAAAAACAACCCAGACCAGAAAAATCTTTGTCAATCTATGATATCATACTTGTAGGCTTTATCTTATTCCATTATTTAGTACAAGTCGTTTGGCTGGAAGAAAAAACCTCCAGTGGTATTTTGGTGTGATGTATTTACTAAAGTTGAGAATGGACTTTTAAAACTTTCCTGTGAGGAGACATTTGAGTGCAGATACATTGTAAAGTCATGAGTGTGGCCACTTTGTACCATGTGGACAAAATAGGGCGCTACACAGTTCAACAATTGCAAGGTGTGTTGATGTATACATACCCTTGAAACATTAATTTGAGTAAGTTTAATGAGGAAAGTTGACTGATTTTGAGTTAATTTATTGAGTTTGTACCTTGGATTATGATTCTAAAATCAGTTTGTAGTGTGTAAGTGATGAACAATTGACAATTCCTGACTACAGATCTAGTTAGTTTCTCTAACATTTCAGGTCTAAAATAGCATGATATAATTGTCAAGTAAATAAGTAAAACATAGTTTGATCAATAAGGGAGTAGTCAGTTGGACAATCAGACAATCAGTTAGCTCAGGAGCCGTGCTAGTTCTGACACCATGTGAGGAGTTGTGCAGAAGGCATGCTGCAGACAACATGGGCAGAGCACCTCTGGTGTCTATCTCCTCACATAACCCTTTGAGGACTGATGTTGCTAAAAAATTACGTTTGTTGGTGCTGTATTGGTGCATTATGCCAACCCTTTTGGAGTGTCTCAGCCCTGTAGGGTCGGCATGATGATTGAATGCAGCACTGGTGAGTAATTCGCCAAGACAGCATTCATGCATCATGACCAAGGGCATGATGCATTAATGGATCAAAAAAGAGAAATGCATTATTCACACTGTAACAATAGTGTTAAAAAAAGAGTAGATTGCAATCTACAAAGAGAACCAATCTAATCTCTGAAAACTCACCAAGAGATTCAGTGTCATTCACAGGGCGAAAAAAGTCCCTATCAACAGCACATGAACGTCGGTCAACTTTTGAGGTAGCCAATTGAGATCCTGAAAGAATCATTTCAAATTTTATCCAGAAGTGTCTATACTTTATCATGTACTGACTATCACTTAATTATTAACCTCTGGCATTCTTTACTTGTTGAGCATGGGCTGCATTTACCAACTGTTAAAAAAGTAATGTAATTATATATTTTCGTCATGAACCTTGCTTTATTTGAGGAAAGCACCAAGGCCTATAGGGGATGAGCCAAGGCCCCATATATGAGACACAAGGCTCATTTGGGGGGGCAGGGTCTATCAGTGATTTTTAGTAAGGTATATATGTATAGAGCTGGAAAAAATGTGATAGACCTGTAGAAGTGGTAGCTTTTGCTTTCACGACCATGTATATGCACCAACATCTGCATGGATATACTCCTCCCCGCAATATTTAGAATGGCTCTAAATTTGTCAATAATTGTGATGGAGACTTCAGAATGGAACCAAATGAAACCCTATGCATTGCTTCTCCTTCACGTATGCCATTGGTATAAGTAGCTCATTTGCATATATTACATAATCAGGGAAATAAGGGTTTTTAATTGAAATAGTTTATTATGCCTACCTATCACAATGCAACATGCATATATAATATTATCTAAATTATGCAATTATAGGTCAGAGTAGATGCCACCTATGTGTTGTTCAGCATAGAAAGTGTTTTGGAGTTATGAGCTCACTGTTATTATATAATTTTGAGCTCTTCCCGAAGTCAGCATTTGTTTCAAGCAGTTGCGGAGGTAAAGGAATTAGACAGCGCATTCCTAATAAGTTTCTCACCTAGGGCTGCAACAATTCTTTGTGAATTGATTCTTATGCAGTTTTTCCCAGGGAATCCAAATCTGCAAGCGGCCATTATGGATTTTGATTGATAATGCCCCTAATTAGCATATTATAATTAGGTAGGCAAATTTTCAGCTTGGACAGGCTAAAGCATTGTAAAAATCAGTCCAAACCTTCTAGGAATGATATGATGCCTTGAGATATGAAAGTTGTTCAAGAATGCACTCTTTCATAATTTTTGATTGATGCCTAATTAGTATAATTTATGCAAATATTGAGATAGCAGCATAATTTGACTCTAAAATTATCAGTTGACACACTCATCCCTTGGGCATAACAGTTAATTTCAAATACAGGATCATAGCAGATAATGGCTGTGGCCATTATGGTAGCCACATTTCAAGATGGCCGCCTATGGATACTTCTACATAAGTTATCTCCTCTTCTTATCAACTTAGAACCATGATTCCAAATGCTGAGTATATATTTCTGAGGGCAAGGAATACAATGATGCTACTCTTGAGTTGATGGATGGCAGCCATCTTGGAATTCAAGGACCGTATTTCCCAGTTTATAAGCGGGGCTCCGAATATAAGCCTGCTCCGTTTATAAGCCGGGTCGAATAGGGCACTCGGTTCAATATAAGCCTGGGCCCGAATATAATCAGGGGGAAGATATAAAAAAACATCACGTTACACTTATCTGGTCATAGCTTTGCATCTTATTAGAGTATTGACACAATTCTTGCAGTTATGCAAATTATAGTTAAATTCATAAACAATAGACATCTTTTCTAAGGCAACCAGCTTTTATCTTTTTCGAGTTTTCGAGATCTGATCCAAGATATTATTGAAAAGTGCAGAGTTATTTAGAAAATAGAACAGGATGTCAGAGAAATTCCCCATGCAAAATATTATGAGCCGGCCCCATTTATAAGCCGGGTCAATATACCGCTTGAAATCAATACAAGCCCAGGCTTATAAACGGGGATATACGGTAGGTTATTCTCAGAAAACCTATCAATAAGTGTATTCCTCTAATTATTGCCTCTCTAGTACAAATGTCTATGTCAACTGTGTTGATGAATCAATAACCTGCACACATACATTGTTATGTCCGATGGTATTATAGTAAGGGTAGCAATCTATAATTTGTTTTATATGCTTGCAATATACCAAATACTTGTGAGTGGCATCACCTGCCTTTTTGCCAGCCCATTTTGACTATTTTTGTATAGTCGACACTCAAGTTATGAATCACCTTTAGACCAACCACCCCACACAAATTGCCTATTGTTAGGCAGATCTAGAGTAATGGGCTATCAAATTAAATGTGAAATAACCCTCAGTGGGGAACTCGCATGGGGAACTCTCATGTTATTATCAATTATATATCTAAATTCAACTTAATTACCCTGAAGAGCCTAATTTATAGTGGTTGAATCAACAATTTTGATGATTTGACAGGCCGTGAAATATGGATAAGGGTTATTTCATGGGGGGTGTTGAATACGGCCTTCCTTGGTTAAGTCAATGGGATTGCCATATTCACCATGAAATAAAATTCCCTTATTGACAGTTCAAAAAACTGTCAATACCAGGATAAAATTTTATAAACATGATTTATCATGACTATTAGCATGATATATCATGATAAACCATGATATAAGCTGATTTGCCACAGTAAATTTGACAAGACATATCATGATTCATTATGCTTTATCATGATATATATATATGATATTATCATAGTTTGTCATCTTACAATCATGATAATTATCATGATATACCATGATCTAAAAATCGTGATTTCTGTGAAAAAAATATTATTTATTCAACATAATATCATTATGATTCAACATACTTCATCATAATATCCTTCATGCTTTATTGTGATATATATCATGATTTTGATCGTGATATATCATGTTTCAAAAACCATGATTTCCGTGAAAAAACTATGATTAATTAAGCATGATATTATTATGATTTGACATGCTTCATCATGATATTCATTATGCCTTATCAGTAGTATAGTATGTATTGGAACGGGACTATAGTTAAGTACTGTTTATTACTCAATCGACATGCAGCCAATCAGAGGCCTCCCTTTTGGCGGGAAATTCAAAAGCAGCCAATGAGAGGCCTCCCTTTTGGCGGGAAATTCAAATAGGTCACGTGACCGGAAGTGACCTACTTCCGGTCACGTGACCTTTGGGCGGGAAATTCAAATAGGTCACGTGACCGGAAGTGACCTACTTAAGAGGGTCACGTAACCACCATGTTGGCGGGAAATTCAAATAGGTCACGTGACTGGAAGTGACCTACTTAAGGGGGTCACGTGACTACTAGGTTGGCGCGAATTTCAAAATAAGTCACATGAGATTTTTATGGATAAATAAATTTTTAAAAAGAAAAAGCAAGCTGAAAGCTTGCTAAAAAATAATTTAAAAATGCGGCTCTTTTTTTTAGGGGGGGGAGGGGCACTCTGGGGGGCACTCTTTAAGATGCATGGGGGGGAGGGGGGGAGGGGGGGAGGGGGGAGGGGAGGGGAAGGGTTTTTAAGAGTGAGACTCGCTTCTCTGCCCTCTCTTTTAGAGGGCAGAGAGGCGAGTCTACTGGTTCGTCTACTAACAATGAAATGTATCATGATGCGTTTATGATGATGTGCATCATGATGTGACTATCTTACATCCCTATAAGAAATAAGCAAGGTCTCTCTCCTATACATAGGCGTACTTACACTGGCTATTTGTAAACTAATGAATGCGACTTCCTCGTTAAAATTAGTATCTACAACTCTTTCAATCTTAAGGCTTTTGGTTTAGTTTATTCTTTTGTTCAATTTTGGTCCCACCTCAAAAGAGGAATAGGACCTCTGCAACAATTGTCGCTTGCTCATCAGAGCCGGGGTGTAGAAGGCCCCTGCCCTGTCCGGTACGTTCTAATGAGATAGATCTCACTCTGGTACGTTTTGGTTGGTTTGGAGCTCTCAGTCGACTGTCTTATGCACCCGAAAAAAACAGACTTTCGGTGTCTCATGATAAAACTGGCGCGTTATACTAAGTGCTGGATTACTTTCTCATTTTTTTATTGTTCTATCCGATGCTTATTTAATTTTTGCACTGATAAAACGGTTAGCTTGTACAAACACGTGGTCTATTTAAGCGTTAAGTGTAGAAAATGAACAGAACAGTGCACAGAAAATAGAGCTGCCGACTACATTTCGCCCAGTCACTCAGCGGAGAACAAAAGAACTACTGACGTAGTGTACCCGCTATTCCGACAGTTGGCGCCACCGTTCGAATCTTTATACTTTTCCCGCGTGCGACATGAAGCCCTGGGGTGGGTACTGGCTGTTTGGTTGTAGGTACCGAAACATAAAAAACTACAGCCAGTCCATGCTATGGTGAGACGGCTCTCTTATTCCCCCTTGAGTAGCGTCCGTAGGGCCTATGACAAAACTTAGTCCCGTACACTGAGCAGCTTCAGGTCTGAAGGCTCATACAGAAAAATGTGTGGGTGTGTGGGTGTGTGGGTGTGTGGGTTGCTTTACGCCTTAGTTAACAGCTATGGTCATTTCAAGGGCGGTGATGGTGATCGAATCTATGGCCCTTTTACCGAGACAAGGGTTCTTTTACATCCCACACTACATAGGGGTGTGTGGGTGTGTGGGTCTGTGTGTGTCTGTTCGGTCTGTGTGTGCACGCGTCTTGCACTCCGGAACATGTTCAGACACTTCGAACCTGCTCGGACGTGCCTGGACAGGTCTCACACGCCGACCGTGTCTGAACATGTTTTCACCTTATAGCTGCTGCCGATGCTGCTACCGCTGCTGCCGATGCTGCTGATGTTAGTAGTCGCGTCGACAAAGAATCGTCATTTGTCACACTTAAGCCTCCAGTTAAATGCGCGACGGGTAGTAAGGCTACCAACGCGTCGGCCGGATCGCGCTCTTGCTTAAAGGTGCACCTCAACTCAGTGCGCCTTTAACACCCGTCCCAAATAGGTAAAGTTCCTGATGCAGCACAGCACCTCCCACCAGTAGCCAATCAGCGCGCCGAAAGCCGGACACACCCCCACCGTGTGAGCCTCTAAGTAGGTCACACGAACCATACTAAGATGCCGACAGGACCAATTGGTCCGTCCGCGGTGGCTGCGAGTGATTGCGCGCCGTCTAAATTCACTGCCATGATTGGCAGAGGGGGGGGCTGATTACCGCTCGTCGGATGAATTGCGGCGGAACCACAATCAATTTTTCGCTGTTTTAGATAAAAAGAGATCCAGAGCTATCCGCTCGTCCAAGAATTATTTTTCTATCAGCCCGGGATCACCCCCAAATTCAGGCCTAAAGTCCAAAAACCCAAAATTTTTTTCCTATGGGATTTCAAGGTTGAAGCGTTTTTTGTGACCCCAAGGAGCGGCTCACGGGTTCGAACCCTGTAAACGCCTTGACGCGCTTTCGTCGCCTTAGGCGACGTGGCTAGACGTCTTGACTAAAACTTAGTGAGGGTTCGAACCCGGAACGTCCGTATTAGCCGCCTAATTTCTACTAGCCCCGAAAACGAGAGTATCACATCTATATAGGTCACCCATGTTAGCCTTGGTTTAAGTGCGTGCAGAACCGTGTATTGTGCATTTATGCAGCATACAGATATGGAGACATGCTGCTACAGTGTCAAATTGATCGACATTGTATGTAACTGGACATGAAGAAGGAAATTTTTACTTAGTTTTCTAAAAAGAGGGTAGTTCTCGGTACTCCTCCAGCAGCCGTGGTAGGGGAGTCGGCCAGGTACTTAACCCTATTTATAGGGGCGCTAAGGTAGGGAGTTTTGATAAATTTTTGAAAAATGAGTTAAAAAATACATATTGGTTCCATTAGTATAGATCCCTATGAGAGCTTTTCAGATCTGCCTAGATCCAGAAATATCATGGTGAATGCATCTGAACATATTTCCCATTTCTGTGATCTAGGCAGGAGAGGGGCACCTTCACAGCAGTTAGGGGTTCTGTAGCTCTGGCCCTAGGCACCCTTCTAACTCAGACAGAACAGGTTTACTTAAAATGGCTAGGGTCATTGTTGGGCAGAGGCACATACATCTGGATTTCACATACGTCTTCAAGAACACAATTACCAACATCCCCATGGTAACAAGTTTTAACAACTCATATTTATTTATTACATTTTGACATGAAGAATGTCACCATAATATTGTAGGCTACAGAAAACAGAGACTCTTATCTTTCTCCACTAATGACTCCATTCATGTTGACTGCCATGATATTGTGATTAAAATGAGGGGATTGTGTTTTTTTATAGCTCAAGAAATGAGGTCGGGAGGGCTATTTTTATGCAATGCACCAGTGGGGGTGCTATTAGGAAGGGTGCATATTGGATCACAGAAACGGGCAGACTACAGCGGCAGCGCTAATTTGAACTCTCTAGAGGCTAAGGGTTTGAGATGAACGTGTCCCATGTCGCATGTCGATTTTTAAGAAATGACCATGTCACATGACACTAAGTGAAAAAGGCGTTGTCACTAGTGTCACTAAGGGGGAAAATGTAGGGGCACCGTAATTGATACAATCGGACTCTTGGGACCATAGACTACTAGGAATTTTTTTTTTTAATTTGACCACCCGCAAGGCCGGAATTTGAAGGAAGAGTTGAGGCGCCTACTTATACAGTAATTGAGAATTTTTTATTCATGTCACATGTCGATTTTTAAGAATGGTCTAATGACACAGATAGCGCTAAACCTAAAGACCTACTCTCCGCCCCCTTAGTCTTTCTATACTGAATCCGGGACTTGCCGGCGAGGCCGACAAAGGGCTGACCTAATGAGCTCACAGCTGGACTAGATACCCAATGTTTTGGATTGGAGAAATCAGCAGAGCAATAAAAGCGTGGTGAGGCTGGTGTTATTTTCAAGGGTGGCCCCTGTGAGTTGTAAAATTGGTGCTAAATGTGGTAACCAGGAGGATGCTAAGTTTATTGATATTGTCCGTTAATGATACTTAAGGTGGGTGTTGTCTAAAGTTTTAATTGATATTACCAATGTGGCCAATAATGACTTCACAGTTGGGGCCCTCGCCCGCAGGTCCCAGATTCAGGGTATTCTTTGTTTATTGTGTGGCCCCTAAAGAGGGGCCGACTAACTCCTTAGAGTTAGTTAGATGCTGCCGCTGTGCTATGCAACATCAGCGTAATTAATTACGCCTCATGTTGGGCAGCATGGATCACTTGATGGGTGATACCTCAAAGCACAAACACGGCAGAGCCGTGTGTGGCATGCGAGGACCAGTGGGTCAGGGGTGATCCGTTGCAGACAGAATACCGATCCGTGTGAGGTTCTGACTTTCTATAGCTTTTTATAAAGCCTTAGATATGGTGTGGTATTTTTCATCTCGCTATAGTTTAGTTGGTATTTAAGGAAACCGCCTCATTTCTATCAGAAATACACAATATTGAATTGTTTTTATATTTTAATATATTAGAAGCGCGCTTTGTTGCCTATATAGCTCATTATGCGTTGAAATGCTCGAGAGCATCGTAGGAATGTACAAAACCCCTATTGTGGCGCCATCTGACGAAAGAGCGGGGAACTATACTAGCGCGTTCGTTATTCACATCTTTGACAGGGACTTGGTTGGTTGTTGGGCTGCTTTACGCCCTAATTAACAGCTGAGGTCATTTCAAGGGGGGTGATGGTGATCGAATCTATGGATGACTGAAGGTGGAAAGCACACCCCTACACTTTTACCGAGGCAATGGAGCTGCTCAAAGGGTGTGGCGAGCTAGACTGGAGGATGTAATAACTAGGCGGCAGAGGGGACAAAAAGACAATCTCGTAGTAGTAGGTCTACTTGGATCTTGAGTAGCCGCCCTTGTGGTTATAATTACCTAGACTAGTTGGCTCTGCCAGCCTGGTCAAGTGAAAATTGGTAAGGAGACTATGAACTAAGCTAAGCTCGGATTTTAAAATGGTCTATAAAAGTATAATAAAACTATAGCGCACCCTCTTAGATTTGATGATAAGACACAGCCTACTAGGTATACGCATTTGTACAAGGGTATCATTGTGTATAAAATGCTCTTTTGGTACATCATCCCGACTCTACACGAGCACCATTTTCAACGACAGATAGTGCTGTAGTGAATTTCCCATCTCAAGGCGAGCCCCGCTAATTATGGAGACCCTGTAGTAGGATTAACATTATATCCCAATGTCTGTGGTGGTCATTTATGACATGCAGACTGCACCCTGGAGGTGATAGATCTGACCACAGGCCCGCAATATGGGGCTCCCCTCTGAGAGTATCAAGGTTTGCGTATAGTCTCCTGCAGTTTAAATCTGTTATCTCCCCCTTTGTCGGCCTCGCCAAAATCCTGGGAGATTCACTTTTAAACCTAAGGATTACCCTTTTTTATTCTTTGTTTATTGTGTGGCCCCTAAAGAGGGGCCGCGGTGTTGATTAATTACACCACATGTTAAGCAACATAAGATCAAACCTCCCTCAAAAGCGTCAAGGCTCAAAGTCCTGATGGACAGGAGCCCTGTGTGGCATTCGAGGACGAATGGTTGAGTGATCCGTTGCAGAATACCGTTCCGTGAGAAGTTCTGACTTTATATAGCTTTTATATCGCTTTAGATATGGTGTAGTATTTTCAATCTCGCTATAGTTTAGTTGATATTTCAAAGAATCTGCCTCATTCTATCAGAAATACACAACGTTGACATGTTTCTTATATTCAATATATTAGAAGTGTGCTTTGTTGCTTATTATAGGTCATTATGCGTTTAAAATGTTCGCGAGTATCGTGGAAATGTACAAAAACCCTATTGTGGCGCCATCTGACGAAAAGAGCGGAGAACTATACTAGAGCATGTAATCGCCAGACCAGCAGGCGGCAGCAGAGTGGTCAAAAGACAATCTCGTAGTAGTAGGTCCACTTGGATGTTGAGTAGCCGCCCTTGTGGTTGTAATTACCTAGACTAGTTGACCCTGCCGGCCTGGTCAAGTGAAATTAGTAAGGAGACCGCCCATTAACGTGCTCCACAGTCTTTAGACAGTTAAGCCTATAGTCAAGACCGGAGAATTTGGCGAGACGCCCCTCTGGGAGGTCATAATCCTCAATGTTAGGTGTTAGCTCATTAACATCAGATACCATATTAACAAACCATTTAAAATGGTCATTTTAAGAGCAACTCACCCTATTCTGACAAAATCCTATTAGCAGGTAACCTCTGTATAATCCATACTGCAAACATCTGCTACTTCGAGCGTCTGCCTCGTGACTGATAGTGTACAACAAGACGAAGTGGGCAGAGATAAAAAAAATTGAGGCTCTTTATATAGCCGAGTGAGCGGCTAATCTGGATGGTCTAAGCTTGTTTTCACCTAGAGCCCCACCCTCTTCCAGAGAGGAATCAAATCGCTTTTCACCTGAACCCTTCCACCCCTAATCCCTCAGCATGAAAAGAGAGATAACGAGTGTAACGTGCCGTACATGTATATGGGATTATAGCTGGTGAAGAGATAAAGCCGGGTCACCTGCGTATACAAAGACTACAGGGGGTGATTAACGACAGGTGTGACGCGCCAGCCCGTGGACGGATTATCTTTTAAGCTGACGCTTATTCAACTAGCCAGCCGACGTCTGCGCCACTCACTGCGGCAAGAGGAGGTGCTTTTGTTTTACACTTGAGCCGCTTACCACATGGTCTCTACCTCACAGACAGACACGCGCTCCCTGTAGCTTTTTTTTTTTTCTTCTTTTGTATACACACGCTAATCTCATAACCCCCTTATCCGTTATACAGGTAACGGGTATTCTCTTTTAAAATAGCTGCCAGTCAGCTTAGCTCCAGAAGTAAGAAGGCGTTTATAAGGAGGCTCACACGTGTATAGGCGCCTTATAAGTCGGCAGGGGGTAAATACTAGTGAAAAAGGAAGGCAGGTGTGCAAGTAGCTTTTCTAAAAGACACGTGTGTGCACTAAGCTGCTTAAGTCTAAACCCTCCCGCAGTAGTCAGGTGGCATGTGAAAACTTACTTAACAGATCTCTTACATTGAGTAGAGACTCTGTGCTGAGAGAGTCTTTTCAGCCGTTTAAGAGGATTATCTAGGACAGGGTACATAAGGAGTGAAACGCCGAATAGCGGCTACTCGGTCTCGTGCAGCACAAGCAGCAGCATCTGGCAGAGGCTTCAGCAGCATCTGTCAACAGCATCTGTGACATTGTCAGCAGCTGCAGCAGCTGCACGAGCAGCACAAGCAGCCAGCAGCTGCTGCAGCAGCTGCACGAGCAGCACAAGCAGTAGCATCTGTCAGCAGCATCCGTGACATCGTCAGCAGCAGCATCAGCAGCAGCAGCATCCATGACATCGTCAGCAGCACAAGCAGCCAGCAGCTGCTGCAGCAGCTGCACGAGCAGCACAAGCAGTAGCATCTGTCAGCAGCATCCGTGACATCGTCAGCAGCAGCAGCAGCAGAATCTGTCAACAGCATCCGTGACATCGTCAGCAACTGCAGCAGCTGCTGCTGCTGCAGCTGCAGCAGCTGCACAAGCAGCGCAAGCAGCAGCACCGACAGCAGCAGCAGCACCGACAGCAGCAGCAGCGGCGGTGTGGACCACTAAATTCGAGATGAGGCCTAGTGACATTTGACATGAAGCTTGAAAAACATAGTGACAGGTGACATGAGCAATTCTTAAAATCGACATGAGATATGAGCATAATTAAGCGACATCGACATGCGCCATGGCTATTTTTTAAGACAAACGTCATATGCCATAGCCTCCTCCTCCAGACCTCCACTAGTAGTGATCTATAAGCGCAGGCTTTGCCTTAAGAGAGCTGTAGCTGTGAACCCTCTCCTCCCCCCGTGCACACAGGCGAATATCAGAGTCAGCTAATGGCGCCAATACCACTCTCATACAAGGGTCAGGCGCTGCTGGACTATAATAGATGGGTCAAGGACCGTTCTACTGAGGGTCAGGCAGGCTAAGTCGGACATTCAATGACAGGCTGGTCTTTGGCAAACTTGCTTGAAAGTCTGGCCAGCATTGACAGACTGGGGCATAAGGATCCCGCATGGTCAGACTTTCAAGCAAGTTTGCCAAAGTCCGGCCTGTTATTGAATGTCCGGCCTAGCCTGACCCTCAGTAGAACGGTCCTTGACCCGTCTATTATAGTCCAGCAGTGCCCGACCCTTGTCTGAGAGCGGTTTAGGCGTCATTGGGTGCCTCTGATATTTGCCTCTGTGTAAGATGAGAAAAGGGGGCTGTCGCTGTTGAAAGACTATATTTCAAGCCCAGAAAACTGTAATTAGCTTTCCAAGTTGTTTATTTAACAATATCTTAGCCTAGCAAGAAGCTGTCAGATGACATCTAAGAAAAAATGTAAGCTGTTAATTGATTCAAGAGAAATTAGTTTACAAATAGCCAGTGTAAGTACGCCTATGTATAGGAGAGAGACCTTGCTTATTTCTTATAGGGATGTAAGATAGTCACATCATGATGCACATCATCATAAACGTATCATGATACATTTCATTGTAAGTAGACGAACCAGTAGACTCGCCTCTCTGCCCTCTAAAAGAGAGGGCAGAGAAGCGAGTCTCACTCTTAAAAACCCTTCCCCTCCCCTCCCCCCCTCCCCCCCCTCCCCCCCCTCCCCCCCATGCATCTTAAAGAGTGCCCCCCAGAGTGCCCCTCCCCCCCTAAAAAAAAGAGCCGCATTTTTAAATTATTTTTTAGCAAGCTATCAGCTTGCTTTTTCTTTTTAAAAATTTATTTATCCATAAAAATCTCAAGTGACTTATTTTGAAATTCGCGCCAACCTAGTAGTCACGTGACCCCCTTAAGTAGGTCACTTCCAGTCACTTGACCTATTTGAATTTCCCGCCCAAAGGTCACGTGACCGGAAGTAGGTCACTTCCGGTCACATGACCTATTTGAATTTCCCGCCAAAAGGGAGGCCTCTCATTGGCTGCTTTTGAATTTCCCGCCAAAAGGGAGGCCTCTGATTGGCTGCATGTCGATTGAGTAATAAACAGTACTTAACTATAGTCCCGTTCCGATACATACTATACTACTCTTATCATGATATATATCATGATCTTGATCTTTTTTTATGTAGGTAGGTAATACTTTTATTGTGGGGGAAGGGGGAATCAATAGCAGCCATTCATTCATCAATTTGGGGGGAGCGGCCCCCACCCCTTGATGGCTGGGGGTGCCTCCAGGGGGACTGGGTGAGCTCAACCCGCCCCCAGGCGGCCTGGGAAGCCTCCAGGGGGGTTGGGGGGCCGGCACCTGCCCCCTGATGGCCGGGGTTGCCTCCGGGGGAGTTGGGGGACCGGCACCCGCCCCCTGACGGCCTCCATTGGGGTTGGGGGAGCGGGACCCACCCCACGACGGCCGGGGGTGCCTCCGGGGGGTTGGGGGACCGGCCCCCGTCCCTTGGACCTGACAAATAGATGCAGAGTCTATTTGTCAGGTCCAAGGATAGCTACAGACCTTTAGTTGCACACCTTCCTATGATATCCTGTATAGCCTCCTCACTCGCCAAGATAATAAGAAGTGATTTTAGCAAGGTATAATATATATATAATACTGAAGGTAGGCTAAGGTTGTACGCCCCCCCCCCCAAGAAGCCTTAGAATCATGTATGATAACAATATCAAATTCCCCTAACTCCCCTGGTTAGTATCACAGGTTGTACCTCTCTAGAAGCCTTAAAATAATGTATAATAACGGAATAATGGTCCCCTTGACTAGTATCACAGCTCCTGGAATGCAGGACTAGCTCCTGCTGAAAGTTCTTTCTCCGGAAAATATGAAAGTAGACATGGTTATTTTCATTATACACAATTGCTACATATGGTAAATGAGACAATTAAATGTATATACTTATTGGAATGTTCTCACAAAGTCATAGCTAAATATAATAATCATCAAATAGCATTGCGCCTACCTGGGACAACATACAGGTACATGTACATGTGTACTCTCTGCTGCCTTGTGGTGTACTGGTCGCCCTGTGTAAAAATAACCCATATCTCACTAGGTACGCGGGGGAGGGCTATTGTCTTAGGGGTGCATTGTTTGTATGGTTGCACCTCTGCCCCATTCACAATAGATGTCATAGGGGCGTTTTACAGCTATCACCAGACAAGCCTGTCACCATGAGTTGGGATGGGGGGGGGGGTTGGGTGCTGATAGCCAACTAAAAAAATATTTCCATTATTATTTTTTTAATTATTATTATTATTATTATTACAAGCCAGAACCGAACACAAGTGTTCGGTTCTGGCTTGATCTCTCCATATAATCTTTAGATTATGATGATCAACTGAAATTTAAGGCATCCACGGTAGTGGGGGATGACAAATAA
Organism: Harmothoe impar; assembly: GCA_947462335.1. Classification (NCBI taxonomy): domain Eukaryota; kingdom Metazoa; phylum Annelida; class Polychaeta; order Phyllodocida; family Polynoidae; genus Harmothoe; species Harmothoe impar. The sequence continues at coordinate 57,427 of CANHQG010000236.1, forward strand.
GTTAGGGCAGTTGGTCAGATATTGTGCCAGTTGCTAGGCATAGAATGTTTGGAATTGCTGTTGTAACAGACAGAATGGTCCTAGCTACATGACAATAATTCCAATAGAATCCCCAGGGCTTGTATACTGGGGGTAGGTATGGTCAAATACCTTCTATTCCCAACTATTGTGCCGGTTGCTAGGCATGGAAGGTTTGGAATTGATGTTGCTAGGTAACAGAGCGGTCCTAGCAACATGACGATAGTTCCATTAGAATCCCCAGGGCTTGTATACTGGGGGTAGGTATGGTCAAATACCTTCTATTCCCAACTATTGTGCTGGTTGCTAGGCATGGAATGTTTGGAATTGATGTTGCTAGGTAACAGAGTGGTCATAGCAACATGACAATAGTTCCATTAGAATCCCCAGGGCTTGTTTACTGGGGGTAGGTATGGTCAAATGCCTTCTATTCCCACTTATTGTGCCGGTTGCTAGGCAGGGAATGTTTGGAATTGCTGTTGCTAGGTAATAGAGTGGTCATAGCAACATGACGATTGTTCCAATAGATTCCCCAGGGCTGGTATACTGGGGGTAGGCATGGTCATATACTTTCTGTTCCCAATGATTGTGCCCCATTAGAGCAATTGTACTTTTGGGTGATTGACAGGCGTGACCTCAGGTCATCCGCTGACCTGGGGTCACACCTGTCAATCATCTTAGGATTTTGATGAAATTTTCATCACAGCAATGATTGTAATAGGTGCCCTGCACTGGCATTTGAGGATTCAGCATAAATGTATGGTAACATATAGGTAGAAATATATATTTTCTAGCTCTGTACCAAAGGGGTAATGCCATTTGAAGAACAGGAGTTGCATAAAATCACTAAAACCTTTTTTTATATGATATCTATAAACACTTGTTTTAATTACTATTATTATTATTATTATTATTATTATTACTAAAGTCAACTCCCTCTAATCCGGACACACCTGGGACTATCTAAAGGTGGCTGCATTAGTGAGGTGGCAGCAATGGATGGAGTCAATGCTAAGTCTATGGAGTACATGGAAAGCCAACTTATAGTTTAAATAATTGTCTCATTTCAAGAAGGGCCGCAGACAGGTACAATCGACAAGGCAACAAGACCCTGGTTTAGCCTATATAGACAAGGGACAAGGGAGGGGAGGGGGTGGGCGACAAGGGACAAGACCACTTCTTAAAATCGACAAGGGACAAGACCCATTTCTTAGGATCAACAAGAGACTGTCCTTGCTGGGCTGGTGTGTGTGTGTGTGTCAAGAGGGGGGGGGGGGCAAATCGCCTCCCAGTCAGTAAAGCAGAACATGAGCGGGCTGTGTCATCAGGTTGGTTGGAGGGGGGAGGGAGCCAGGTGTTAAAGCTAGAGGCGCATTGTAGCGGCCCATGTAACACCCTACTACGGTACAAAGGGGAGGAGGGGTAGGGGGGCTGAGCTGAGGTACACATTTAACTTCATACTTCTCTGTAATTCGTGCGGATGGAAAGTCGGCATAGGTGGCGCCACTAGTATCCACTAGTGTTGAATACACACTCAAAAACTGCTCCACTAACAGCGAGTCGGGGCATGGGCCGGGGCTACTCCCATAGGAAATTGCACTATGGCGCACTACCACATTGTAGGAAATTTCAATTATCTCTTTAAAAAAAACATCTAAATCACTCAACCTTGAGATATATAATAAATGGATGTCTATCCGACACTGAGCCAAAAGGGATATTAATTATTTTAAAAAAAGAAAGTATAGATTTCTTTCCCTGAAATTAGTGAGAGCAAGGGGGATGAGTACCTGCGTCAGCCATGATATTTTTTGACAATTCACAATCTTTGTCTATCCTCTCTTACAGCTGAACTAGTCATATCTTTTGGGGAATATAATAGAGGGATATTATACCTAGATAAAACAGGAAGAAATAGTAATTATTTTGATGGTAAGCTATAAATGCAATGTTTTAAAATGTGGGCCCACATATGGACGAGTCACTGACAGAGTGGAGGTGTGTATTGACTATTGGTCATCTCTGCTCACCGATTTTAAAATAAGGAATCCATCATTTATTTTCAAAATATAGATTCTTCCTTTCGATTATGTGCACATATGATACACATCTAATACATATCCTAAGATGGGCTCATTTGGGCTACCGGTCTCAGAAAAAAATTTCTAAAGAATTCTAAAGTGTGGGAGGTCGCCGCAGTGCATTCTCTATGGGAGTGCAGGGTTTGTTTGCCCCCCCCCCCCTCCGCTCTGGAAAGGGTGTTGTAACCATGAACGACTTTTTAACCCCACGAATGCAAGGCAGTACCAGCATGGTACATCGAGAGGCCTTTAGGAGGGATATATAGCTATTAGATTATAACAGCAGTTTATTCCACTAATTTTCGAGAAACTTCACAAATTAGTTATTAGTTCCTGTCAAAGTGTGATATCATGATAAATTATGACATATCATGAAATATCATGAATAATCACAGTGAGATATATCCCAGCTAACAAAGAAACGTTATTTTACGTCAAAACTTTACATTACGTTATGCCATAATGAAGAGCCTTAGAAAAACGTTGACATATAACGTTTTATAACGTTATAAAATGGTGTATAACGTTATTTGTTTACTGGGATGCATGGCCTCCCAATCAATTGGATGTATCATAATAAATCATGATATATAATCATTAGTCATGGTCAAATAAAATCATGATAAATCATGCTTCCTCTCGATGCATAAAATCATGATAAATCACGATTATATTATGATTAATTATGGTAAGGTAAAATCATGATAAATCATGTTTTCCTCTCATTGGGTGAGATCATGAGGAATCATGATTATTTCATGAGTCTTGGTCAATAAATCTTCTTTTTTTTTAAAGAGACACCATGATTAATCATAATAAGATAAAATCATGATAGATTATGTTTTTCCTATCACTGGTAAAGATCATAATAAATCTCAATATATTATGATTAATTATGATCAAATAAAATCGTAGTAAATCATGTTTTATCTCTTAATGTGTAAAATCATGATTAATTACGATGTATTATGATAAAGTATGGTCAGGTAAAATCATGATAAAACAAGTTTCCATCTCATTGGATGAGATTATGATAGATCATGATCAGGTAAAGGCATGATAAATCATGTTTAACTTATCAATGGGAAAGATCATAGTAAATCATGATATATCACGATTAGCCATGGTCAAATAAAATCATGATAAATCATGTTTTCTCTTTTAATGAGTGAGATCATGATAAATTATGATTAAACATATTTTGGTAAAATCATGGTAAATCATGTTTTCCCTCTCAAGAGGTTAGATTATGATAAAGTATGGTTTATAATGACATATCATGAAAAAATTTATCATGATTTCGTCTCTCAGAAGGTAAGATCATGATGTAGTATGATTTATCATGATTAATCATGGTAGGAGAAAACACGATTAATCATGATTTCCCCTCCCAAGAGGCGGTATCACAATAAAGTATGATTTATCCTGATAAAAGAAAACATCATTTATCATGATTTCGCCCCTCAGGAGGTAAGATCATGATATGGTATGATTAATCATATTTAATCATAGTAGCAGAAAACATGATTAATCCCGATTTCCCCTCTCAAGAGGTAATATCATAATAAAGTATGATTCATCACAATCAATCATTGTAGACAAAAACATGGTTAATTATGATTTATCATAATAGATCATGATAGTATATTGACAGTTCCTTGCCATCACAATGGGAACCTTTGCAATCCAAAATCTATTTTGAGTGGCAAACAAATCTTGAGTGCAAGTCAAGTTGGAGGGAAAACTGTTCAAAACTGATTTTGAGTGCAAAACAGTTTCTGAATGCAAAACCATATTAAAGTGCAAACCAATTTTGGGTGTAAAACAATTGTTAAGGGCAAGACAGTTTTTGAGGTGAAAACTGCCAATTAGGAACAAATCTTCCAATGTTTATTGTGCTCATAGAGGCATCAAAAAGGTGAAATATGGGTTCAGGTCATTGATTTATCAACACAGTTGGCATAGATCTCTATACTAGAGAGGCAATGATTGAAGAGTTCCTTTGCAAAACACAACAAATCCATTCCAGAATTGAAGCATGTAGTGATTTCTCTAAGGCTACCATATTGGCAATTGTAGTGCCCCGGATATAATGTGTACATCAGAGAGGACCTAAAGACATGAAAAATAGAATTTTGAAGAAAAATTGTTTCAAAATTGCATGTACCTTTTCCTGACCCACACCTTTGTCAAAAATTGGTTTCATTTTTCAAAATGGCGCTTATTGCGTTTTGGAACCAAACTCTTCAATTAGAGCAATACACTTATTGATAGGTTTTCTGAGAATAACCTAGTTAAATTCAAAGATGGCTGCCATCCATCAACTCAAGAGTAGCATCATTGTATTCCTTGCCCTCAGAAATATGTACTCAGCATTTGGAATCATGGTTCTAAGTTGATTAGAAGAGGAGATAACTTATGTAGAAATATCCATAGGCAGCCATCTTGAAATGTGGCTACCATAATGGCCACAGC
>CANHQG010000237.1:0-62000 GCA_947462335.1 Harmothoe impar
ACACCACATCCCTGGTGAATAACTTTGTACATAGCCTAGCACTGAGCTCGGCAGCTGATACCTACCTGGCACAGCAGACACCGTGATCTATGCGGCAGTTCTCCCAGGGCCAGGCCCCTCCATTGCACTACGGTTGGGTTGACGCTCGCGAATCCCAACTGTGGATGACTCGGGTGCTCAGCGTCCGAGCTATCCCCTGACATCTAAACCAAAGTAAAAAGAAGCCACCTCTCGCTCTCGAACCCCATTCCCGGGCGCGTCGATGCAGCAAGCGCAAATGTCCAATTCCTGATTCCAAACTGCCGTGTTCGCCTGCCTCTGTAGACCTTGATATTTGTCGGATTCGAAATCCGCGAAATCCGGGACGTAGCTACGGAATCGGACATTGCAGCACAGCTCCCGTAGACGACGTTGCGCTCATTGCCATGGCCGTAGCGCTCCCGGAGCCGCGCGTCCGCCGTACTAGCACCGTGTAAATGTTAACGAGTGCCCATATGACTTTGTATATATATATATTCCATTCTCGGCACCAGCATGAACGATAGCATGCCCTCCCACCCCTCTCTATGTACTTCTGATGCCATCAGGCAGGCATGGCGTTGCTAAAATACCGTAGCGCTCCCGGAGCCGCGCGTCCGCCGTACTAGCACCGTGTAAATGTTAACGAGTGCCCATATGACTTTGTATATATATATATTCCATTCTCGGCACCAGCATGAACGATAGCATGCCCTCCCACCCCTCTCTATGTACTTCTGATGCCATCAGGCAGGCATGGCGTTGCTAAAATACCAGGAGTGCCCTTCTGAGGGCAGGCCTGCTCCTTGTCAAGGCCGGTTGTGTAGCACGATATCATATAATATACGTCATGTGCAAACTAAAATGTCCCCACTGCTCCATTGGGCAACGCCACTATCATTTCCTTTATGGATTCACATTCCATCCATGGTCCCGGGCTGTTTCAGTATGAACAGAGCCTTTTCGGTCTGACCAGAGCACAAGTCTAGAGGGCTGGTCAGTTGCTGTATCCCCCGCCAGAGGGCAGGGCATGGTGGCAGTGGATGGCTTTGGACAACACCCCTCACTGCAGTGGAGCAAAGCTGGTTCCACTCTTTCTCCCCAGATGGCAGCACACTCCAGTCTGGAGAGAATTCCCAAGCCAGCCGGGCAAATTCGATGCCTTAAAGCAGGCATAAAGTAGTCAACCCAGCATAAGTGTCTGCTTAAAGCGGCTCATGGTAGATCAGCCATGTAGGTTCTCCATGCGTGTGGGAGCAGAGGCCGACAAAGGACACCCGTTCCCCGTCGTACGGTTTGGACACCACATCCCTGGTGAATAACTTTGTACATAGCCTAGCACTGAGCTCGGCAGCTGATACCTACCTGGCAGAGCAGACACCGTGATCTATGCGGCAGTTCTCCCAGGGCCAGGCCCCTCCATTGCACTACGGTTGGGTTGACGCTCGCGAATCCCAAATGTGGATGACTCGGGTGCGCAGCGTCCGAGCTATCCCCTGACATCTAAACCAAAGTAAAAAGAAGCCACCTCTCGCTCTAGAACCCCATTCCCGGGCGCGTCGATGCAGCAAGCGCAAATGTCCAATTCCTGATTCCAAACTGCCGTGTTCGCCTGCCTCTGTAGACCTTGATATTTGTCGGATTCGAAATCTGCGAAATCCGGGACGTAGCTACGGAATCGGACATTGCAGGACAGCTCCCGTAGACGACGTTGCGCTCATTGCCATGGCCGTAGCGCTCCCGGAGCCGCGCGTCCGCCGTACTAGCACCGTGTAAATGTTAACGAGTGCCCATATGACTTTGTATATATATATATTCCATTCTCGGCACCAGCATGAACGATAGCATGCCCTCCCACCCCTCTCTATGTACTTCTGATGCCATCAGGCAGGCATGGCGTTGCTAAAATACCAGGAGTGCCCTTCTGAGGGCAGGCCTGCTCCTTGTCAAGGCCGGTTGTGTAGCACGATATCATATAATATACGTCATGTGCAAACTAAAATGTCCCCACTGCTCCATTGGGCAACGCCACTATCATTTCCTTTATGGATTCACATTCCATCCATGGTCCTGGGCTGTTTCAGTATGAACAGAGCCTTTTCGGTCTGACCAGAGCACAAGTCTAGAGGGCTGGTCAGTTGCTGTATCCCCCGCCAGAGGGCAGGGCATGGTGGCAGTGGATGGCTTTGGACAACACCCCTCACTGCAGTGGAGCAAAGCTGGTTCCACTCTTTCTCCCCAGATGGCAGCACACTCCAGTCTGGAGAGAATTCCCAAGCCAGCCGGGCAAATTCGATGCCTTAAAGCAGGCATAAAGTAGTCACCCCAGCATAAGTGTCTGCTTAAAGCGGCTCATGGTAGATCAGCCATGTAGGTTCTCCATGCGTGTGGGAGCAGAGGCCGACAAAGGACACCCGTTCCCCGTCGTACGGTTTGGACACCACATCCCTGGTGAATAACTTTGTACATAGCCTAGCACTGAGCTCGGCAGCTGATACCTACCTGGCACAGCAGACACCGTGATCTATGCGGCAGTTCTCCCAGGGCCAGGCCCCTCCATTGCACTACGGTTGGGTTGACGCTCGCGAATCCCAAATGTGGATGACACGGGTGCGCAGCGTCCGAGCTATCCCCTGACATCTAAACCAAAGTAAAAAGAAGCCACCTCTCGCTCTAGAACCCCATTCCCGGGCGCGTCGATGCAGCAAGCGCAAATGTCCAATTCCTGATTCCAAACTGCCGTGTTCGCCTGCCTCTGTAGACCTTGATATTTGTCGGATTCGAAATCTGCGAAATCCGGGACGTAGCTACGGAATCGGACATTGCAGCACAGCTCCCGTAGACGACGTTGCGCTCATTGCCATGGCCGTAGCGCTCCCGGAGCCGCGCGTCCGCCGTACTAGCACCGTGTAAATGTTAACGAGTGCCCATATGACTTTGTATATATATATATTCCATTCTCGGCACCAGCATGAACGATAGCATGCCCTCCCACCCCTCTCTATGTACTTCTGATGCCATCAGGCAGGCATGGCGTTGCTAAAATACCAGGAGTGCCCTTCTGAGGGCAGGCCTGCTCCTTGTCAAGGCCGGTTGTGTAGCACGATATCATATAATATACGTCATGTGCAAACTAAAATGTCCCCACTGCTCCATTGGGCAACGCCACTATCATTTCCTTTATGGATTCACATTCCATCCATGGTCCTGGGCTGTTTCAGTATGAACAGAGCCTTTTCGGTCTGACCAGAGCACAAGTCTAGAGGGCTGGTCAGTTGCTGTATCCCCCGCCAGAGGGCAGGTCATGGTGGCAGTGGATGGCTTTGGACAACACCCCTCACTGCAGTGGAGCAAAGCTGGTTCCACTCTTTCTCCCCAGATGGCAGCACACTCCAGTCTGGAGAGAATTCCCAAGCCAGCCGGGCAAATTCGATGCCTTAAAGCAGGCATAAAGTAGTCACCCCAGCATAAGTGTCTGCTTAAAGCGGCTCATGGTAGATCAGCCATGTAGGTTCTCCATGCGTGTGGGAGCAGAGGCCGACAAAGGACACCCGTTCCCCGTCGTACGGTTTGGACACCACATCCCTGGTGAATAACTTTGTACATAGCCTAGCACTGAGCTCGGCAGCTGATACCTACCTGGCACAGCAGACACCGTGATCTATGCGGCAGTTCTCCCAGGGCCAGGCCCCTCCATTGCACTACGGTTGGGTTGACGCTCGCGAATCCCAACTGTGGATGACTCGGGTGCTCAGCGTCCGAGCTATCCCCTGACATCTAAACCAAAGTAAAAAGAAGCCACCTCTCGCTCTCGAACCCCATTCCCGGGCGCGTCGATGCAGCAAGCGCAAATGTCCAATTCCTGATTCCAAACTGCCGTGTTCGCCTGCCTCTGTAGACCTTGATATTTGTCGGATTCGAAATCCGCGAAATCCGGGACGTAGCTACGGAATCGGACATTGCAGCACAGCTCCCGTAGACGACGTTGCGCTCATTGCCATGGCCGTAGCGCTCCCGGAGCCGCGCGTCCGCCGTACTAGCACCGTGTAAATGTTAACGAGTGCCCATATGACTTTGTATATATATATATTCCATTCTCGGCACCAGCATGAACGATAGCATGCCCTCCCACCCCTCTCTATGTACTTCTGATGCCATCAGGCAGGCATGGCGTTGCTAAAATACCGTAGCGCTCCCGGAGCCGCGCGTCCGCCGTACTAGCACCGTGTAAATGTTAACGAGTGCCCATATGACTTTGTATATATATATATTCCATTCTCGGCACCAGCATGAACGATAGCATGCCCTCCCACCCCTCTCTATGTACTTCTGATGCCATCAGGCAGGCATGGCGTTGCTAAAATACCAGGAGTGCCCTTCTGAGGGCAGGCCTGCTCCTTGTCAAGGCCGGTTGTGTAGCACGATATCATATAATATACGTCATGTGCAAACTAAAATGTCCCCACTGCTCCATTGGGCAACGCCACTATCATTTCCTTTATGGATTCACATTCCATCCATGGTCCTGGGCTGTTTCAGTATGAACAGAGCCTTTTCGGTCTGACCAGAGCACAAGTCTAGAGGGCTGGTCAGTTGCTGTATCCCCCGCCAGAGGGCAGGGCATGGTGGCAGTGGATGGCTTTGGACAACACCCCTCACTGCAGTGGAGCAAAGCTGGTTCCACTCTTTCTCCCCAGATGGCAGCACACTCCAGTCTGGAGAGAATTCCCAAGCCAGCCGGGCAAATTCGATGCCTTAAAGCAGGCATAAAGTAGTCAACCCAGCATAAGTGTCTGCTTAAAGCGGCTCATGGTAGATCAGCCATGTAGGTTCTCCATGCGTGTGGGAGCAGAGGCCGACAAAGGACACCCGTTCCCCGTCGTACGGTTTGGACACCACATCCCTGGTGAATAACTTTGTACATAGCCTAGCACTGAGCTCGGCAGCTGATACCTACCTGGCACAGCAGACACCGTGATCTATGCGGCAGTTCTCCCAGGGCCAGGCCCCTCCATTGCACTACGGTTGGGTTGACGCTCGCGAATCCCAAATGTGGATGACTCGGGTGCGCAGCGTCCGAGCTATCCCCTGACATCTAAACCAAAGTAAAAAGAAGCCACCTCTCGCTCTCGAACCCCATTCCCGGGCACGTTGATGCAGCAAGCGCAAATGTCCAATTCCTGATTCCAAACTGCCGTGTTCGCCTGCCTCTGTAGACCTTGATATTTGTCGGATTCGAAATCCGCGAAATCCGGGACGTAGCTACGGAATCGGACATTGCAGCACAGCTCCCGTAGACGACGTTGCGCTCATTGCCATGGCCGTAGCGCTCCCGGAGCCGCGCGTCCGCCGTACTAGCACCGTGTAAATGTTAACGAGTGCCCATATGACTTTGTATATATATATATTCCATTCTCGGCACCAGCATGAACGATAGCATGCCCTCCCACCCCTCTCTATGTACTTCTGATGCCATCAGGCAGGCATGGCGTTGCTAAAATACCAGGAGTGCCCTTCTGAGGGCAGGCCTGCTCCTTGTCAAGGCCGGTTGTGTAGCACGATATCATATAATATACGTCATGTGCAAACTAAAATGTCCCCACTGCTCCATTGGGCAACGCCACTATCATTTCCTTTATGGATTCACATTCCATCCATGGTCCTGGGCTGTTTCAGTATGAACAGAGCCTTTTCGGTCTGACCAGAGCACAAGTCTAGAGGGCTGGTCAGTTGCTGTATCCCCCGCCAGAGGGCAGGGCATGGTGGCAGTGGATGGCTTTGGACAACACCCCTCACTGCAGTGGAGCAAAGCTGGTTCCACTCTTTCTCCCCAGATGGCAGCACACTCCAGTCTGGAGAGAATTCCCAAGCCAGCCGGGCAAATTCGATGCCTTAAAGCAGGCATAAAGTAGTCACCCCAGCATAAGTGTCTGCTTAAAGCGGCTCATGGTAGATCAGCCATGTAGGTTCTCCATGCGTGTGGGAGCAGAGGCCGACAAAGGACACCCGTTCCCCGTCGTACGGTTTGGACACCACATCCCTGGTGAATAACTTTGTACATAGCCTAGCACTGAGCTCGGCAGCTGATACCTACCTGGCACAGCAGACACCGTGATCTATGCGGCAGTTCTCCCAGGGCCAGGCCCCTCCATTGCACTACGGTTGGGTTGACGCTCGCGAATCCCAAATGTGGATGACTCGGGTGCGCAGCGTCCGAGCTATCCCCTGACATCTAAACCAAAGTAAAAAGAAGCCACCTCTCGCTCTAGAACCCCATTCCCGGGCGCGTCGATGCAGCAAGCGCAAATGTCCAATTCCTGATTCCAAACTGCCGTGTTCGCCTGCCTCTGTAGACCTTGATATTTGTCGGATTCGAAATCTGCGAAATCCGGGACGTAGCTACGGAATCGGACATTGCAGCACAGCTCCCGTAGACGACGTTGCGCTCATTGCCATGGCCGTAGCGCTCCCGGAGCCGCGCGTCCGCCGTACTAGCACCGTGTAAATGTTAACGAGTGCCCATATGACTTTGTATATATATATATTCCATTCTCGGCACCAGCATGAACGATAGCATGCCCTCCCACCCCTCTCTATGTACTTCTGATGCCATCAGGCAGGCATGGCGTTGCTAAAATACCAGGAGTGCCCTTCTGAGGGCAGGCCTGCTCCTTGTCAAGGCCGGTTGTGTAGCACGATATCATATAATATACGTCATGTGCAAACTAAAATGTCCCCACTGCTCCATTGGGCAACGCCACTATCATTTCCTTTATGGATTCACATTCCATCCATGGTCCTGGGCTGTTTCAGTATGAACAGAGCCTTTTCGGTCTGACCAGAGCACAAGTCTAGAGGGCTGGTCAGTTGCTGTATCCCCCGCCAGAGGGCAGGGCATGGTGGCAGTGGATGGCTTTGGACAACACCCCTCACTGCAGTGGAGCAAAGCTGGTTCCACTCTTTCTCCCCAGATGGCAGCACACTCCAGTCTGGAGAGAATTCCCAAGCCAGCCGGGCAAATTCGATGCCTTAAAGCAGGCATAAAGTAGTCACCCCAGCATAAGTGTCTGCTTAAAGCGGCTCATGGTAGATCAGCCATGTAGGTTCTCCATGCGTGTGGGAGCAGAGGCCGACAAAGGACACCCGTTCCCCGTCGTACGGTTTGGACACCACATCCCTGGTGAATAACTTTGTACATAGCCTAGCACTGAGCTCGGCAGCTGATACCTACCTGGCACAGCAGACACCGTGATCTATGCGGCAGTTCTCCCAGGGCCAGGCCCCTCCATTGCACTACGGTTGGGTTGACGCTCGCGAATCCCAACTGTGGATGACTCGGGTGCTCAGCGTCCGAGCTATCCCCTGACATCTAAACCAAAGTAAAAAGAAGCCACCTCTCGCTCTCGAACCCCATTCCCGGGCGCGTCGATGCAGCAAGCGCAAATGTCCAATTCCTGATTCCAAACTGCCGTGTTCGCCTGCCTCTGTAGACCTTGATATTTGTCGGATTCGAAATCCGCGAAATCCGGGACGTAGCTACGGAATCGGACATTGCAGCACAGCTCCCGTAGACGACGTTGCGCTCATTGCCATGGCCGTAGCGCTCCCGGAGCCGCGCGTCCGCCGTACTAGCACCGTGTAAATGTTAACGAGTGCCCATATGACTTTGTATATATATATATTCCATTCTCGGCACCAGCATGAACGATAGCATGCCCTCCCACCCCTCTCTATGTACTTCTGATGCCATCAGGCAGGCATGGCGTTGCTAAAATACCGTAGCGCTCCCGGAGCCGCGCGTCCGCCGTACTAGCACCGTGTAAATGTTAACGAGTGCCCATATGACTTTGTATATATATATATTCCATTCTCGGCACCAGCATGAACGATAGCATGCCCTCCCACCCCTCTCTATGTACTTCTGATGCCATCAGGCAGGCATGGCGTTGCTAAAATACCAGGAGTGCCCTTCTGAGGGCAGGCCTGCTCCTTGTCAAGGCCGGTTGTGTAGCACGATATCATATAATATACGTCATGTGCAAACTAAAATGTCCCCACTGCTCCATTGGGCAACGCCACTATCATTTCCTTTATGGATTCACATTCCATCCATGGTCCTGGGCTGTTTCAGTATGAACAGAGCCTTTTCGGTCTGACCAGAGCACAAGTCTAGAGGGCTGGTCAGTTGCTGTATCCCCCGCCAGAGGGCAGGGCATGGTGGCAGTGGATGGCTTTGGACAACACCCCTCACTGCAGTGGAGCAAAGCTGGTTCCACTCTTTCTCCCCAGATGGCAGCACACTCCAGTCTGGAGAGAATTCCCAAGCCAGCCGGGCAAATTCGATGCCTTAAAGCAGGCATAAAGTAGTCACCCCAGCATAAGTGTCTGCTTAAAGCGGCTCATGGTAGATCAGCCATGTAGGTTCTCCATGCGTGTGGGAGCAGAGGCCGACAAAGGACACCCGTTCCCCGTCGTACGGTTTGGACACCACATCCCTGGTGAATAACTTTGTACATAGCCTAGCACTGAGCTCGGCAGCTGATACCTACCTGGCACAGCAGACACCGTGATCTATGCGGCAGTTCTCCCAGGGCCAGGCCCCTCCATTGCACTACGGTTGGGTTGACGCTCGCGAATCCCAAATGTGGATGACTCGGGTGCGCAGCGTCCGAGCTATCCCCTGACATCTAAACCAAAGTAAAAAGAAGCCACCTCTCGCTCTCGAACCCCATTCCCGGGCGCGTTGATGCAGCAAGCGCAAATGTCCAATTCCTGATTCCAAACTGCCGTGTTCGCCTGCCTCTGTAGACCTTGATATTTGTCGGATTCGAAATCCGCGAAATCCGGGACGTAGCTACGGAATCGGACATTGCAGCACAGCTCCCGTAGACGACGTTGCGCTCATTGCCATGGCCGTAGCGCTCCCGGAGCCGCGCGTCCGCCGTACTAGCACCGTGTAAATGTTAACGAGTGCCCATATGACTTTGTATATATATATATTCCATTCTCGGCACCAGCATGAACGATAGCATGCCCTCCCACCCCTCTCTATGTACTTCTGATGCCATCAGGCAGGCATGGCGTTGCTAAAATACCAGGAGTGCCCTTCTGAGGGCAGGCCTGCTCCTTGTCAAGGCCGGTTGTGTAGCACGATATCATATAATATACGTCATGTGCAAACTAAAATGTCCCCACTGCTCCATTGGGCAACGCCACTATCATTTCCTTTATGGATTCACATTCCATCCATGGTCCTGGGCTGTTTCAGTATGAACAGAGCCTTTTCGGTCTGACCAGAGCACAAGTCTAGAGGGCTGGTCAGTTGCTGTATCCCCCGCCAGAGGGCAGGGCATGGTGGCAGTGGATGGCTTTGGACAACACCCCTCACTGCAGTGGAGCAAAGCTGGTTCCACTCTTTCTCCCCAGATGGCAGCACACTCCAGTCTGGAGAGAATTCCCAAGCCAGCCGGGCAAATTCGATGCCTTAAAGCAGGCATAAAGTAGTCACCCCAGCATAAGTGTCTGCTTAAAGCGGCTCATGGTAGATCAGCCATGTAGGTTCTCCATGCGTGTGGGAGCAGAGGCCGACAAAGGACACCCGTTCCCCGTCGTACGGTTTGGACACCACATCCCTGGTGAATAACTTTGTACATAGCCTAGCACTGAGCTCGGCAGCTGATACCTACCTGGCACAGCAGACACCGTGATCTATGCGGCAGTTCTCCCAGGGCCAGGCCCCTCCATTGCACTACGGTTGGGTTGACGCTCGCGAATCCCAAATGTGGATGACTCGGGTGCGCAGCGTCCGAGCTATCCCCTGACATCTAAACCAAAGTAAAAAGAAGCCACCTCTCGCTCTCGAACCCCATTCCCGGGTGCGTCGATGCAGCAAGCGCAAATGTCCAATTCCTGATTCCAAACTGCCGTGTTCGCCTGCCTCTGTAGACCTTGATATTTGTCGGATTCGAAATCCGCGAAATCCGGGACGTAGCTACGGAATCGGACATTGCAGCACAGCTCCCGTAGACGACGTTGCGCTCATTGCCATGGCCGTAGCGCTCCCGGAGCCGCGCGTCCGCCGTACTAGCACCGTGTAAATGTTAACGAGTGCCCATATGACTTTGTATATATATATATTCCATTCTCGGCACCAGCATGAACGATAGCATGCCCTCCCACCCCTCTCTATGTACTTCTGATGCCATCAGGCAGGCATGGCGTTGCTAAAATACCAGGAGTGCCCTTCTGAGGGCAGGCCTGCTCCTTGTCAAGGCCGGTTGTGTAGCACGATATCATATAATATACGTCATGTGCAAACTAAAATGTCCCCACTGCTCCATTGGGCAACGCCACTATCATTTCCTTTATGGATTCACATTCCATCCATGGTCCTGGGCTGTTTCAGTATGAACAGAGCCTTTTCGGTCTGACCAGAGCACAAGTCTAGAGGGCTGGTCAGTTGCTGTATCCCCCGCCAGAGGGCAGGGCATGGTGGCAGTGGATGGCTT
The DNA here is from genome assembly GCA_947462335.1 of Harmothoe impar. NCBI lineage: Eukaryota > Metazoa > Annelida > Polychaeta > Phyllodocida > Polynoidae > Harmothoe > Harmothoe impar. The sequence goes on from CANHQG010000237.1 coordinate 10,527, forward strand.
TGGACAACACCCCTCACTGCAGTGGAGCAAAGCTGGTTCCACTCTTTCTCCCCAGATGGCAGCACACTCCAGTCTGGAGAGAATTCCCAAGCCAGCCGGGCAAATTCGATGCCTTAAAGCAGGCATAAAGTAGTCACCCCAGCATAAGTGTCTGCTTAAAGCGGCTCATGGTAGATCAGCCATGTAGGTTCTCCATGCGTGTGGGAGCAGAGGCCGACAAAGGACACCCGTTCCCCGTCGTACGGTTTGGACACCACATCCCTGGTGAATAACTTTGTACATAGCCTAGCACTGAGCTCGGCAGCTGATACCTACCTGGCACAGCAGACACCCTGATCTATGCGGCAGTTCTCCCAGGGCCAGGCCCCTCCATTGCACTACGGTTGGGTTGACGCTCGCGAATCCCAAATGTGGATGACTCGGGTGCGCAGCGTCCGAGCTATCCCCTGACATCTAAACCAAAGTAAAAAGAAGCCACCTCTCGCTCTAGAACCCCATTCCCGGGCGCGTCGATGCAGCAAGCGCAAATGTCCAATTCCTGATTCCAAACTGCCGTGTTCGCCTGCCTCTGTAGACCTTGATATTTGTCGGATTCGAAATCTGCGAAATCCGGGACGTAGCTACGGAATCGGACATTGCAGCACAGCTCCCGTAGACGACGTTGCGCTCATTGCCATGGCCGTAGCGCTCCCGGAGCCGCGCGTCCGCCGTACTAGCACCGTGTAAATGTTAACGAGTGCCCATATGACTTTGTACATATATATATTCCATTCTCGGCACCAGCATGAACGATAGCATGCCCTCCCACCCCTCTCTATGTACTTCTGATGCCATCAGGCAGGCATGGCGTTGCTAAAATACCAGGAGTGCCCTTCTGAGGGCAGGCCTGCTCCTTGTCAAGGCCGGTTGTGTAGCACGATATCATATAATATACGTCATGTGCAAACTAAAATGTCCCCACTGCTCCATTGGGCAACGCCACTATCATTTCCTTTATGGATTCACATTCCATCCATGGTCCTGGGCTGTTTCAGTATGAACAGAGCCTTTTCGGTCTGACCAGAGCACAAGTCTAGAGGGCTGGTCAGTTGCTGTATCCCCCGCCAGAGGGCAGGGCATGGTGGCAGTGGATGGCTTTGGACAACACCCCTCACTGCAGTGGAGCAAAGCTGGTTCCACTCTTTCTCCCCAGATGGCAGCACACTCCAGTCTGGAGAGAATTCCCAAGCCAGCCGGGCAAGTTCGATGCCTTAAAGCAGGCATAAAGTAGTCACCCCAGCATAAGTGTCTGCTTAAAGCGGCTCATGGTAGATCAGCCATGTAGGTTCTCCATGCGTGTGGGAGCAGAGGCCGACAAAGGACACCCGTTCCCCGTCGTACGGTTTGGACACCACATCCCTGGTGAATAACTTTGTACATAGCCTAGCACTGAGCTCGGCAGCTGATACCTACCTGGCACAGCAGACACCGTGATCTATGCGGCAGTTCTCCCAGGGCCAGGCCCCTCCATTGCACTACGGTTGGGTTGACGCTCGCGAATCCCAACTGTGGATGACTCGGGTGCTCAGCGTCCGAGCTATCCCCTGACATCTAAACCAAAGTAAAAAGAAGCCACCTCTCGCTCTCGAACCCCATTCCCGGGCGCGTCGATGCAGCAAGCGCAAATGTCCAATTCCTGATTCCAAACTGCCGTGTTCGCCTGCCTCTGTAGACCTTGATATTTGTCGGATTCGAAATCCGCGAAATCCGGGACGTAGCTACGGAATCGGACATTGCAGCACAGCTCCCGTAGACGACGTTGCGCTCATTGCCATGGCCGTAGCGCTCCCGGAGCCGCGCGTCCGCCGTACTAGCACCGTGTAAATGTTAACGAGTGCCCATATGACTTTGTATATATATATATTCCATTCTCGGCACCAGCATGAACGATAGCATACCCTCCCACCCCTCTCTATGTACTTCTGATGCCATCAGGCAGGCATGGCGTTGCTAAAATACCAGGAGTGCCCTTCTGAGGGCAGGCCTGCTCCTTGTCAAGGCCGGTTGTGTAGCACGATATCATATAATATACGTCATGTGCAAACTAAAATGTCCCCACTGCTCCATTGGGGAACGCCACTATCATTTCCTTTATGGATTCACATTCCATCCATGGTCCTGGGCTGTTTCAGTATGAACAGAGCCTTTTCGGTCTGACCAGAGCACAAGTCTAGAGGGCTGGTCAGTTGCTGTATCCCCCGCCAGAGGGCAGGGCATGGTGGCAGTGAATGGCTTTGGACAACACCCCTCACTGCAGTGGAGCAAAGCTGGTTCCACTCTTTCTCCCCAGATGGCAGCACACTCCAGTCTGGAGAGAATTCCCAAGCCAGCCGGGCAAATTCGATGCCTTAAAGCAGGCATAAAGTAGTCACCCCAGCATAAGTGTCTGCTTAAAGCGGCTCATGGTAGATCAGCCATGTAGGTTCTCCATGTGTGTGGGAGCAGAGGCCGACAAAGGACACCCGTTCCCCGTCGTACGGTTTGGACACCACATCCCTGGTGAATAACTTTGTACATAGCCTAGCACTGAGCTCGGCAGCTGATACCTACCTGGCACAGCAGACACCGTGATCTATGCGGCAGTTCTCCCAGGGCCAGGCCCCTCCATTGCACTACGGTTGGGTTGACGCTCGCGAATCCCAAATGTGGATGACTCGGGTGCTCAGCGTCCGAGCTATCCCCTGACATCTAAACCAAAGTAAAAAGAAGCCACCTCTCGCTCTCGAACCCCATTCCCGGGCGCGTCGATGCAGCAAGCGCAAATGTCCAATTCCTGATTCCAAACTGCCGTGTTCGCCTGCCTCTGTAGACCTTGATATTTGTCGGATTCGAAATCTGCGAAATCCGGGACGTAGCTACGGAATCGGACATTGCAGCACAGCTCCCGTAGACGACGTTGCGCTCATTGCCATGGCCGTAGCGCTCCCGGAGCCGCGCGTCCGCCGTACTAGCACCGTGTAAATGTTAACGAGTGCCCATATGACTTTGTATATATATATATTCCATTCTCGGCACCAGCATGAACGATAGCATGCCCTCCCACCCCTCTCTATGTACTTCTGATGCCATCAGGCAGGCATGGCGTTGCTAAAATACCAGGAGTGCCCTTCTGAGGGCAGGCCTGCTCCTTGTCAAGGCCGGTTGTGTAGCACGATATCATATAATATACGTCATGTGCAAACTAAAATGTCCCCACTGCTCCATTGGGCAACGCCACTATCATTTCCTTTATGGATTCACATTCCATCCATGGTCCTGGGCTGTTTCAGTATGAACAGAGCCTTTTCGGTCTGACCAGAGCACAAGTCTAGAGGGCTGGTCAGTTGCTGTATCCCCCGCCAGAGGGCAGGGCATGGTGGCAGTGGATGGCGTTGGACAACACCCCTCACTGCAGTGGAGCAAAGCTGGTTCCACTCTTTCTCCCCAGATGGCAGCACACTCCAGTCTGGAGAGAATTCCCAAGCCAGCCGGGCAAATTCGATGCCTTAAAGCAGGCATAAAGTAGTCACCCCAGCATAAGTGTCTGCTTAAAGCGGCTCATGGTAGATCAGCCATGTAGGTTCTCCATGCGTGTGGGAGCAGAGGCCGACAAAGGACACCCGTTCCCCGTCGTACGGTTTGGACACCACATCCCTGGTGAATAACTTTGTACATAGCCTAGCACTGAGCTCGGCAGCTGATACCTACCTGGCACAGCAGACACCGTGATCTATGCGGCAGTTCTCCCAGGGCCAGGCCCCTCCATTGCACTACGGTTGGGTTGACGCTCGCGAATCCCAACTGTGGATGACTCGGGTGCTCAGCGTCCAAGCTATCCCCTGACATCTAAACCAAAGTAAAAAGAAGCCACCTCTCGCTCTCGAACCCCATTCCCGGGCGCGTTGATGCAGCAAGCGCAAATGTCCAATTCCTGATTCCAAACTGCCGTGTTCGCCTGCCTCTGTAGACCTTGATATTTGTCGGATTCGAAATCTGCGAAATCCGGGACGTAGCTACGGAATCGGACATTGCAGCACAGCTCCCGTAGACGACGTTGCGCTCATTGCCATGGCCGTAGCGCTCCCGGAGCCGCGCGTCCGCCGTACTAGCACCGTGTAAATGTTAACGAGTGCCCATATGACTTTGTATATATATATATTCCATTCTCGGCACCAGCATGAACGATAGCATGCCCTCCCACCCCTCTCTATGTACTTCTGATGCCATCAGGCAGGCATGGCGTTGCTAAAATACCGTAGCGCTCCCGGAGCCGCGCGTCCGCCGTACTAGCACCGTGTAAATGTTAACGAGTGCCCATATGACTTTGTATATATATATATTCCATTCTCGGCACCAGCATGAACGATAGCATGCCCTCCCACCCCTCTCTATGTACTTCTGATGCCATCAGGCAGGCATGGCGTTGCTAAAATACCAGGAGTGCCCTTCTGAGGGCAGGCCTGCTCCTTGTCAAGGCCGGTTGTGTAGCACGATATCATATAATATACGTCATGTGCAAACTAAAATGTCCCCACTGCTCCATTGGGCAACGCCACTATCATTTCCTTTATGGATTCACATTCCATCCATGGTCCTGGGCTGTTTCAGTATGAACAGAGCCTTTTCGGTCTGACCAGAGCACAAGTCTAGAGGGCTGGTCAGTTGCTGTATCCCCCGCCAGAGGGCAGGGCATGGTGGCAGTGGATGGCTTTGGACAACACCCCTCACTGCAGTGGAGCAAAGCTGGTTCCACTCTTTCTCCCCAGATGGCAGCACACTCCAGTCTGGAGAGAATTCCCAAGCCAGCCGGGCAAATTCGATGCCTTAAAGCAGGCATAAAGTAGTCACCCCAGCATAAGTGTCTGCTTAAAGCGGCTCATGGTAGATCAGCCATGTAGGTTCTCCATGCGTGTGGGAGCAGAGGCCGACAAAGGACACCCGTTCCCCGTCGTACGGTTTGGACACCACATCCCTGGTGAATAACTTTGTACATAGCCTAGCACTGAGCTCGGCAGCTGATACCTACCTGGCACAGCAGACACCCTGATCTATGCGGCAGTTCTCCCAGGGCCAGGCCCCTCCATTGCACTACGGTTGGGTTGACGCTCGCGAACCCCAAATGTGGATGACTCGGGTGCTCAGCGTCCGAGCTATCCCCTGACATCTAAACCAAAGTAAAAAGAAGCCACCTCTCGCTCTAGAACCCCATTCCCGGGCGCGTCGATGCAGCAAGCGCAAATGTCCAATTCCTGATTCCAAACTGCCGTGTTCGCCTGCCTCTGTAGACCTTGATATTTGTCGGATTCGAAATCTGCGAAATCCGGGACGTAGCTACGGAATCGGACATTGCAGCACAGCTCCCGTAGACGACGTTGCGCTCATTGTCATGGCCGTAACGCTCCCGGAGCCGCGCGTCCGCCGTACTAGCACCGTGTAAATGTTAACGAGTGCCCATATGACTTTGTATATATATATATTCCATTCTCGGCACCAGCATGAACGATAGCATGCCCTCCCACCCCTCTCTATGTACTTCTGATGCCATCAGGCAGGCATGGCGTTGCTAAAATACCAGGAGTGCCCTTCTGAGGGCAGGCCTGCTCCTTGTCAAGGCCGGTTGTGTAGCACGATATCATATAATATACGTCATGTGCAAACTAAAATGTCCCCACTGCTCCATTGGGCAACGCCACTATCATTTCCTTTATGGATTCACATTCCATCCATGGTCCTGGGCTGTTTCAGTATGAACAGAGCCTTTTCGGTCTGACCAGAGCACAAGTCTAGAGGGCTGGTCAGTTGCTGTATCCCCCGCCAGAGGGCAGGGCATGGTGGCAGTGGATGGCTTTGGACAACACCCCTCACTGCAGTGGAGCAAAGCTGGTTCCACTCTTTCTCCCCAGATGGCAGCACACTCCAGTCTGGAGAGAATTCCCAAGCCAGCCGGGCAAATTCGATGCCTTAAAGCAGGCATAAAGTAGTCACCCCAGCATAAGTGTCTGCTTAAAGCGGCTCATGGTAGATCAGCCATGTAGGTTCTCCATGCGTGTGGGAGCAGAGGCCGACAAAGGACACCCGTTCCCCGTCGTACGGTTTGGACACCACATCCCTGGTGAATAACTTTGTACATAGCCTAGCACTGAGCTCGGCAGCTGATACCTACCTGGCACAGCAGACACCCTGATCTATGCGGCAGTTCTCCCAGGGCCAGGCCCCTCCATTGCACTACGGTTGGGTTGACGCTCGCGAACCCCAAATGTGGATGACTCGGGTGCTCAGCGTCCGAGCTATCCCCTGACATCTAAACCAAAGTAAAAAGAAGCCACCTCTCGCTCTAGAACCCCATTCCCGGGCGCGTCGATGCAGCAAGCGCAAATGTCCAATTCCTGATTCCAAACTGCCGTGTTCGCCTGCCTCTGTAGACCTTGATATTTGTCGGATTCGAAATCTGCGAAATCCGGGACATAGCTACGGAATCGGACATTGCAGCACAGCTCCAGTAGACGACGTTGCGCTCATTGCCATGGCCGTAGCGCTCCCGGAGCCGCGCGTCCGCCGTACTAGCACCGTGTAAATGTTAACGAGTGCCCATATGACTTTGTATATATATATATTCCATTCTCGGCACCAGCATGAACGATAGCATGCCCTCCCACCCCTCTCTATGTACTTCTGATGCCATCAGGCAGGCATGGCGTTGCTAAAATACCAGGAGTGCCCTTCTGAGGGCAGGCCTGCTCCTTGTCAAGGCCGGTTGTGTAGCACGATATCATATAATATACGTCATGTGCAAACTAAAATGTCCCCACTGCTCCATTGGGCAACGCCACTATCATTTCCTTTATGGATTCACATTCCATCCATGGTCCTGGGCTGTTTCAGTATGAACAGAGCCTTTTCGGTCTGACCAGAGCACAAGTCTAGAGGGCTGGTCAGTTGCTGTATCCCCCGCCAGAGGGCAGGGCATGGTGGCAGTGGATGGCTTTGGACAACACCCCTCACTGCAGTGGAGCAAAGCTGGTTCCACTCTTTCTCCCCAGATGGCAGCACACTCCAGTCTGGAGAGAATTCCCAAGCCAGCCGGGCAAATTCGATGCCTTAAAGCAGGCATAAAGTAGTCACCCCAGCATAAGTGTCTGCTTAAAGCGGCTCATGGTAGATCAGCCATGTAGGTTCTCCATGCGTGTGGGAGCAGAGGCCGACAAAGGACACCCGTTCCCCGTCGTACGGTTTGGACACCACATCCCTGGTGAATAACTTTGTACATAGCCTAGCACTGAGCTCGGCAGCTGATACCTACCTGGCACAGCAGACACCGTGATCTATGCGGCAGTTCTCCCAGGGCCAGGCCCCTCCATTGCACTACGGTTGGGTTGACGCTCGCGAATCCCAAATGTGGATGACTCGGGTGCGCAGCGTCCGAGCTATCCCCTGACATCTAAACCAAAGTAAAAAGAAGCCACCTCTCGCTCTCGAACCCCATTCCCGGGCGCGTCGATGCAGCAAGCGCAAATGTCCAATTCCTGATTCCAAACTGCCGTGTTCGCCTGCCTCTGTAGACCTTGATATTTGTCGGATTCGAAATCTGCGAAATCCGGGACGTAGCTACGGAATCGGACATTGCAGCACAGCTCCCGTAGACGACGTTGCGCTCATTGTCATGGCCGTAACGCTCCCGGAGCCGCGCGTCCGCCGTACTAGCACCGTGTAAATGTTAACGAGTGCCCATATGACTTTGTATATATATATATTCCATTCTCGGCACCAGCATGAACGATAGCATGCCCTCCCACCCCTCTCTATGTACTTCTGATGCCATCAGGCAGGCATGGCGTTGCTAAAATACCAGGAGTGCCCTTCTGAGGGCAGGCCTGCTCCTTGTCAAGGCCGGTTGTGTAGCACGATATCATATAATATACGTCATGTGCAAACTAAAATGTCCCCACTGCTCCATTGGGCAACGCCACTATCATTTCCTTTATGGATTCACATTCCATCCATGGTCCTGGGCTGTTTCAGTATGAACAGAGCCTTTTCGGTCTGACCAGAGCACAAGTCTAGAGGGCTGGTCAGTTGCTGTATCCCCCGCCAGAGGGCAGGGCATGGTGGCAGTGGATGGCTTTGGACAACACCCCTCACTGCAGTGGAGCAAAGCTGGTTCCACTCTTTCTCCCCAGATGGCAGCACACTCCAGTCTGGAGAGAATTCCCAAGCCAGCCGGGCAAATTCGATGCCTTAAAGCAGGCATAAAGTAGTCACCCCAGCATAAGTGTCTGCTTAAAGCGGCTCATGGTAGATCAGCCATGTAGGTTCTCCATGCGTGTGGGAGCAGAGGCCGACAAAGGACACCCGTTCCCCGTCGTACGGTTTGGACACCACATCCCTGGTGAATAACTTTGTACATAGCCTAGCACTGAGCTCGGCAGCTGATACCTACCTGGCACAGCAGACACCGTGATCTATGCGGCAGTTCTCCCAGGGCCAGGCCCCTCCATTGCACTACGGTTGGGTTGACGCTCGCGAATCCCAAATGTGGATGACTCGGGTGCGCAGCGTCCGAGCTATCCCCTGACATCTAAACCAAAGTAAAAAGAAGCCACCTCTCGCTCTCGAACCCCATTCCCGGGCGCGTCGATGCAGCAAGCGCAAATGTCCAATTCCTGATTCCAAACTGCCGTGTTCGCCTGCCTCTGTAGACCTTGATATTTGTCGGATTCGAAATCTGCGAAATCCGGGACGTAGCTACGGAATCGGACATTGCAGCACAGCTCCCGTAGACGACGTTGCGCTCATTGCCATGGCCGTAGCGCTCCCGGAGCCGCGCGTCCGCCGTACTAGCACCGTGTAAATGTTAACGAGTGCCCATATGACTTTGTATATATATATATTCCATTCTCGGCACCAGCATGAACGATAGCATGCCCTCCCACCCCTCTCTATGTACTTCTGATGCCATCAGGCAGGCATGGCGTTGCTAAAATACCAGGAGTGCCCTTCTGAGGGCAGGCCTGCTCCTTGTCAAGGCCGGTTGTGTAGCACGATATCATATAATATACGTCATGTGCAAACTAAAATGTCCCCACTGCTCCATTGGGCAACGCCACTATCATTTCCTTTATGGATTCACATTCCATCCATGGTCCTGGGCTGTTTCAGTATGAACAGAGCCTTTTCGGTCTGACCAGAGCACAAGTCTAGAGGGCTGGTCAGTTGCTGTATCCCCCGCCAGAGGGCAGGGCATGGTGGCAGTGGATGGCTTTGGACAACACCCCTCACTGCAGTGGAGCAAAGCTGGTTCCACTCTTTCTCCCCAGATGGCAGCACACTCCAGTCTGGAGAGAATTCCCAAGCCAGCCGGGCAAATTCGATGCCTTAAAGCAGGCATAAAGTAGTCACCCCAGCATAAGTGTCTGCTTAAAGCGGCTCATGGTAGATCAGCCATGTAGGTTCTCCATGCGTGTGGGAGCAGAGGCCGACAAAGGACACCCGTTCCCCGTCGTACGGTTTGGACACCACATCCCTGGTGAATAACTTTGTACATAGCCTAGCACTGAGCTCGGCAGCTGATACCTACCTGGCACAGCAGACACCGTGATCTATGCGGCAGTTCTCCCAGGGCCAGGCCCCTCCATTGCACTACGGTTGGGTTGACGCTCGCGAATCCCAAATGTGGATGACTCGGGTGCGCAGCGTCCGAGCTATCCCCTGACATCTAAACCAAAGTAAAAAGAAGCCACCTCTCGCTCTAGAACCCCATTCCCGGGCGCGTCGATGCAGCAAGCGCAAATGTCCAATTCCTGATTCCAAACTGCCGTGTTCGCCTGCCTCTGTAGACCTTGATATTTGTCGGATTCGAAATCTGCGAAATCCGGGACGTAGCTACGGAATCGGACATTGCAGCACAGCTCCCGTAGACGACGTTGCGCTCATTGCCATGGCCGTAGCGCTCCCGGAGCCGCGCGTCCGCCGTACTAGCACCGTGTAAAGGTTAACGAGTGCCCATATGACTTTGTATATATATATATATTCCATTCTCGGCACCAGCATGAACGATAGCATGCCCTCCCACCCCTCTCTATGTACTTCTGATGCCATCAGGCAGGCATGGCGTTGCTAAAATACCAGGAGTGCCCTTCTGAGGGCAGGCCTGCTCCTTGTCAAGGCCGGTTGTGTAGCACGATATCATATAATATACGTCATGTGCAAACTAAAATGTCCCCACTGCTCCATTGGGCAACGCCACTATCATTTCCTTTATGGATTCACATTCCATCCATGGTCCTGGGCTGTTTCAGTATGAACAGAGCCTTTTCGGTCTGACCAGAGCACAAGTCTAGAGGGCTGGTCAGTTGCTGTATCCCCCGCCAGAGGGCAGGGCATGGTGGCAGTGGATGGCTTTGGACAACACCCCTCACTGCAGTGGAGCAAAGCTGGTTCCACTCTTTCTCCCCAGATGGCAGCACACTCCAGTCTGGAGAGAATTCCCAAGCCAGCCGGGCAAATTCGATGCCTTAAAGCAGGCATAAAGTAGTCACCCCAGCATAAGTGTCTGCTTAAAGCGGCTCATGGTAGATCAGCCATGTAGGTTCTCCATGCGTGTGGGAGCAGAGGCCGACAAAGGACACCCGTTCCCCGTCGTACGGTTTGGACACCACATCCCTGGTGAATAACTTTGTACATAGCCTAGCACTGAGCTCGGCAGCTGATACCTACCTGGCACAGCAGACACCGTGATCTATGCGGCAGTTCTCCCAGGGCCAGGCCCCTCCATTGCACTACGGTTGGGTTGACGCTCGCGAATCCCAAATGTGGATGACTCGGGTGCGCAGCGTCCGAGCTATCCCCTGACATCTAAACCAAAGTAAAAAGAAGCCACCTCTCGCTCTAGAACCCCATTCCCGGGCGCGTCGATGCAGCAAGCGCAAATGTCCAATTCCTGATTCCAAACTGCCGTGTTCGCCTGCCTCTGTAGACCTTGATATTTGTCGGATTCGAAATCCGCGAAATCCGGGACGTAGCTACGGAATCGGACATTGCAGCACAGCTCCCGTAGACGACATTGCGCTCATTGCCATGGCCGTAGCGCTCCCGGAGCCGCGCGTCCGCCGTACTAGCACCGTGTAAATGTTAACGAGTGCCCATATGACTTTGTATATATATATATTCCATTCTCGGCACCAGCATGAACGATAGCATGCCCTCCCACCCCTCTCTATGTACTTCTGATGCCATCAGGCAGGCATGGCGTTGCTAAAATACCAGGAGTGCCCTTCTGAGGGCAGGCCTGCTCCTTGTCAAGGCCGGTTGTGTAGCACGATATCATATAATATACGTCATGTGCAAACTAAAATGTCCCCACTGCTCCATTGGGCAACGCCACTATCATTTCCTTTATAGATTCACATTCCATCCATGGTCCTGGGCTGTTTCAGTATGAACAGAGCCTTTTCGGTCTGACCAGAGCACAAGTCTAGAGGGCTGGTCAGTTGCTGTATCCCCCGCCAGAGGGCAGGGCATGGTGGCAGTGGATGGCTTTGGACAACACCCCTCACTGCAGTGGAGCAAAGCTGGTTCCACTCTTTCTCCCCAGATGGCAGCACACTCCAGTCTGGAGAGAATTCCCAAGCCAGCCGGGCAAATTCGATGCCTTAAAGCAGGCATAAAGTAGTCACCCCAGCATAAGTGTCTGCTTAAAGCGGCTCATGGTAGATCAGCCATGTAGGTTCTCCATGCGTGTGGGAGCAGAGGCCGACAAAGGACACCCGTTCCCCGTCGTACGGTTTGGACACCACATCCCTGGTGAATAACTTTGTACATAGCCTAGCACTGAGCTCGGCAGCTGATACCTACCTGGCACAGCAGACACCGTGATCTATGCGGCAGTTCTCCCAGGGCCAGGCCCCTCCATTGCACTACGGTTGGGTTGACGCTCGCGAATCCCAAATGTGGATGACTCGGGTGCTCAGCGTCCGAGCTATCCCCTGACATCTAAACCAAAGTAAAAAGAAGCCACCTCTCGCTCTCGAACCCCATTCCCGGGCGCGTCGATGCAGCAAGCGCAAATGTCCAATTCCTGATTCCAAACTGCCGTGTTCGCCTGCCTCTGTAGACCTTGATATTTGTCGGATTCGAAATCCGCGAAATCCGGGACGTAGCTACGGAATCGGACATTGCAGCACAGCTCCCGTAGACGACGTTGCGCTCATTGCCATGGCCGTAGCGCTCCCGGAGCCGCGCGTCCGCCGTACTAGCACCGTGTAAATGTTAACGAGTGCCCATATGACTTTGTATATATATATATTCCATTCTCGGCACCAGCATGAACGATAGCATGCCCTCCCACCCCTCTCTATGTACTTCTGATGCCATCAGGCAGGCATGGCGTTGCTAAAATACCAGGAGTGCCCTTCTGAGGGCAGGCCTGCTCCTTGTCAAGGCCGGTTGTGTAGCACGATATCATATAATATACGTCATGTGCAAACTAAAATGTCCCCACTGCTCCATTGGGCAACGCCACTATCATTTCCTTTATAGATTCACATTCCATCCATGGTCCTGGGCTGTTTCAGTATGAACAGAGCCTTTTCGGTCTGACCAGAGCACAAGTCTAGAGGGCTGGTCAGTTGCTGTATCCCCCGCCAGAGGGCAGGGCATGGTGGCAGTGGATGGCTTTGGACAACACCCCTCACTGCAGTGGAGCAAAGCTGGTTCCACTCTTTCTCCCCAGATGGCAGCACACTCCAGTCTGGAGAGAATTCCCAAGCCAGCCGGGCAAATTCGATGCCTTAAAGCAGGCATAAAGTAGTCACCCCAGCATAAGTGTCTGCTTAAAGCGGCTCATGGTAGATCAGCCATGTAGGTTCTCCATGCGTGTGGGAGCAGAGGCCGACAAAGGACACCCGTTCCCCGTCGTACGGTTTGGACACCACATCCCTGGTGAATAACTTTGTACATAGCCTAGCACTGAGCTCGGCAGCTGATACCTACCTGGCACAGCAGACACCGTGATCTATGCGGCAGTTCTCCCAGGGCCAGGCCCCTCCATTGCACTACGGTTGGGTTGACGCTCGCGAATCCCAAATGTGGATGACTCGGGTGCGCAGCGTCCGAGCTATCCCCTGACATCTAAACCAAAGTAAAAAGAAGCCACCTCTCGCTCTCGAACCCCATTCCCGGGCGCGTCGATGCAGCAAGCGCAAATGTCCAATTCCTGATTCCAAACTGCCGTGTTCGCCTGCCTCTGTAGACCTTGATATTTGTCGGATTCGAAATCCGCGAAATCCGGGACGTAGCTACGGAATCGGACATTGCAGCACAGCTCCCGTAGACGACGTTGCGCTCATTGCCATGGCCGTAGCGCTCCCGGAGCCGCGCGTCCGCCGTACTAGCACCGTGTAAATGTTAACGAGTGCCCATATGACTTTGTATATATATATATTCCATTCTCGGCACCAGCATGAACGATAGCATGCCCTCCCACCCCTCTCTATGTACTTCTGATGCCATCAGGCAGGCATGGCGTTGCTAAAATACCAGGAGTGCCCTTCTGAGGGCAGGCCTGCTCCTTGTCAAGGCCGGTTGTGTAGCACGATATCATATAATATACGTCATGTGCAAACTAAAATGTCCCCACTGCTCCATTGGGCAACGCCACTATCATTTCCTTTATGGATTCACATTCCATCCATGGTCCTGGGCTGTTTCAGTATGAACAGAGCCTTTTCGGTCTGACCAGAGCACAAGTCTAGAGGGCTGGTCAGTTGCTGTATCCCCCGCCAGAGGGCAGGGCATGGTGGCAGTGGATGGCTTTGGACAACACCCCTCACTGCAGTGGAGCAAAGCTGGTTCCACTCTTTCTCCCCAGATGGCAGCACACTCCAGTCTGGAGAGAATTCCCAAGCCAGCCGGGCAAATTCGATGCCTTAAAGCAGGCATAAAGTAGTCACCCCAGCATAAGTGTCTGCTTAAAGCGGCTCATGGTAGATCAGCCATGTAGGTTCTCCATGCGTGTGGGAGCAGAGGCCGACAAAGGACACCCGTTCCCCGTCGTACGGTTTGGACACCACATCCCTGGTGAATAACTTTGTACATAGCCTAGCACTGAGCTCGGCAGCTGATACCTACCTGGCACAGCAGACACCGTGATCTATGCGGCAGTTCTCCCAGGGCCAGGCCCCTCCATTGCACTACGGTTGGGTTGACGCTCGCGAATCCCAAATGTGGATGACTCGGGTGCGCAGCGTCCGAGCTATCCCCTGACATCTAAACCAAAGTAAAAAGAAGCCACCTCTCGCTCTCGAACCCCATTCCCGGGCGCGTCGATGCAGCAAGCGCAAATGTCCAATTCCTGACTCCAAACTGCCGTGTTCGCCTGCCTCTGTAGACCTTGATATTTGTCCGATTCGAAATCTGCGAAATCCGGGACGTAGCTACGGAATCGGACATTGCAGCACAGCTCCCGTAGACGACGTTGCGCTCATTGCCATGGCCGTAGCGCTCCCGGAGCCGCGCGTCCGCCGTACTAGCACCGTGTAAATGTTAACGAGTGCCCATATGACTTTGTATATATATATATTCCATTCTCGGCACCAGCATGAACAATAGCATGCCCTCCCACCCCTCTCTATGTACTTCTGATGCCATCAGGCAGGCATGGCGTTGCTAAAATACCAGGAGTGCCCTTCTGAGGGCAGGCCTGCTCCTTGTCAAGGCCGGTTGTGTAGCACGATATCATATAATATACGTCATGTGCAAACTAAAATGTCCCCACTGCTCCATTGGGCAACGCCACTATCATTTCCTTTATGGATTCACATTCCATCCATGGTCCTGGGCTGTTTCAGTATGAACAGAGCCTTTTCGGTCTGACCAGAGCACAAGTCTAGAGGGCTGGTCAGTTGCTGTATCCCCCGCCAGAGGGCAGGGCATGGTGGCAGTGGATGGCTTTGGACAACACCCCTCACTGCAGTGGAGCAAAGCTGGTTCCACTCTTTCTCCCCAGATGGCAGCACACTCCAGTCTGGAGAGAATTCCCAAGCCAGCCGGGCAAATTCGATGCCTTAAAGCAGGCATAAAGTAGTCACCCCAGCATAAGTGTCTGCTTAAAGCGGCTCATGGTAGATCAGCCATGTAGGTTCTCCATGCGTGTGGGAGCAGAGGCCGACAAAGGACACCCGTTCCCCGTCGTACGGTTTGGACACCACATCCCTGGTGAATAACTTTGTACATAGCCTAGCACTGAGCTCGGCAGCTGATACCTACCTGGCACAGCAGACACCGTGATCTATGCGGCAGTTCTCCCAGGGCCAGGCCCCTCCATTGCACTACGGTTGGGTTGACGCTCGCGAATCCCAAATGTGGATGACTCGGGTGCTCAGCGTCCGAGCTATCCCCTGACATCTAAACCAAAGTAAAAAGAAGCCACCTCTCGCTCTCGAACCCCATTCCCGGGCGCGTCGATGCAGCAAGCGCAAATGTCCAATTCCTGATTCCAAACTGCCGTGTTCGCCTGCCTCTGTAGACCTTGATATTTGTCGGATTCGAAATCCGCGAAATCCGGGACGTAGCTACGGCATCGGACATTGCAGCACAGCTCCCGTAGACGACGTTGCGCTCATTGCCATGGCCGTAGCGCTCCCGGAGCCGCGCGTCCGCCGTACTAGCACCGTGTAAATGTTAACGAGTGCCCATATGACTTTGTATATATATATATTCCATTCTCGGCACCAGCATGAACGATAGCATGCCCTCCCACCCCTCTCTATGTACTTCTGATGCCATCAGGCAGGCATGGCGTTGCTAAAATACCAGGAGTGCCCTTCTGAGGGCAGGCCTGCTCCTTGTCAAGGCCGGTTGTGTAGAACGATATCATATAATATACGTCATGTGCAAACTAAAATGTCCCCACTGCTCCATTGGGCAACGCCACTATCATTTCCTTTATGGATTCACATTCCATCCATGGTCCTGGGCTGTTTCAGTATGAACAGAGCCTTTTCGGTCTGACCAGAGCACAAGTCTAGAGGGCTGGTCAGTTGCTGTATCCCCCGCCAGAGGGCAGGGCATGGTGGCAGTGGATGGCTTTGGACAACACCCCTCACTGCAGTGGAGCAAAGCTGGTTCCACTCTTTCTCCCCAGATGGCAGCACACTCCAGTCTGGAGAGAATTCCCAAGCCAGCCGGGCAAATTCGATGCCTTAAAGCAGGCATAAAGTAGTCACCCCAGCATAAGTGTCTGCTTAAAGCGGCTCATGGTAGATCAGCCATGTAGGTTCTCCATGCGTGTGGGAGCAGAGGCCGACAAAGGACACCCGTTCCCCGTCGTACGGTTTGGACACCACATCCCTGGTGAATAACTTTGTACATAGCCTAGCACTGAGCTCGGCAGCTGATACCTACCTGGCACAGCAGACACCGTGATCTATGCGGCAGTTCTCCCAGGGCCAGGCCCCTCCATTGCACTACGGTTGGGTTGACGCTCGCGAATCCCAAATGTGGATGACTCGGGTGCGCAGCGTCCGAGCTATCCCCTGACATCTAAACCAAAGTAAAAAGAAGCCACCTCTCGCTCTCGAACCCCATTCCCGGGCGCGTCGATGCAGCAAGCGCAAATGTCCAATTCCTGATTCCAAACTGCCGTGTTCGCCTGCCTCTGTAGACCTTGATATTTGTCGGATTCGAAATCCGCGAAATCCGGGACGTAGCTACGGAATCGGACATTGCAGCACAGCTCCCGTAGACGACGTTGCGCTCATTGCCATGGCCGTAGCGCTCCCGGAGCCGCGCGTCCGCCGTACTAGCACCGTGTAAATGTTAACGAGTGCCCATATGACTTTGTATATATATATATTCCATTCTCGGCACCAGCATGAACGATAGCATGCCCTCCCACCCCTCTCTATGTACTTCTGATGCCATCAGGCAGGCATGGCGTTGCTAAAATACCAGGAGTGCCCTTCTGAGGGCAGGCCTGCTCCTTGCCAAGGCCGGTTGTGTAGCACGATATCATATAATATACGTCATGTGCAAACTAAAATGTCCCCACTGCTCCATTGGGCAACGCCACTATCATTTCCTTTATGGATTCACATTCCATCCATGGTCCTGGGCTGTTTCAGTATGAACAGAGCCTTTTCGGTCTGACCAGAGCACAAGTCTAGAGGGCTGGTCAGTTGCTGTATCCCCCGCCAGAGGGCAGGGCATGGTGGCAGTGGATGGCTTTGGACAACACCCCTCACTGCAGTGGAGCAAAGCTGGTTCCACTCTTTCTCCCCAGATGGCAGCACACTCCAGTCTGGAGAGAATTCCCAAGCCAGCCGGGCAAATTCGATGCCTTAAAGCAGGCATAAAGTAGTCACCCCAGCATAAGTGTCTGCTTAAAGCGGCTCATGGTAGATCAGCCATGTAGGTTCTCCATGCGTGTGGGAGCAGAGGCCGACAAAGGACACCCGTTCCCCGTCGTACGGTTTGGACACCACATCCCTGGTGAATAACTTTGTACATAGCCTAGCACTGAGCTCGGCAGCTGATACCTACCTGGCACAGCAGACACCGTGATCTATGCGGCAGTTCTCCCAGGGCCAGGCCCCTCCATTGCACTACGGTTGGGTTGACGCTCGCGAATCCCAAATGTGGATGACTCGGGTGCGCAGCGTCCGAGCTATCCCCTGACATCTAAACCAAAGTAAAAAGAAGCCACCTCTCGCTCTCGAACCCCATTCCCGGGCGCGTCGATGCAGCAAGCGCAAATGTCCAATTCCTGACTCCAAACTGCCGTGTTCGCCTGCCTCTGTAGACCTTGATATTTGTCCGATTCGAAATCTGCGAAATCCGGGACGTAGCTACGGAATCGGACATTGCAGCACAGCTCCCGTAGACGACGTTGCGCTCATTGCCATGGCCGTAGCGCTCCCGGAGCCGCGCGTCCGCCGTACTAGCACCGTGTAAATGTTAACGAGTGCCCATATGACTTTGTATATATATATATTCCATTCTCGGCACCAGCATGAACAATAGCATGCCCTCCCACCCCTCTCTATGTACTTCTGATGCCATCAGGCAGGCATGGCGTTGCTAAAATACCAGGAGTGCCCTTCTGAGGGCAGGCCTGCTCCTTGTCAAGGCCGGTTGTGTAGCACGATATCATATAATATACGTCATGTGCAAACTAAAATGTCCCCACTGCTCCATTGGGCAACGCCACTATCATTTCCTTTATGGATTCACATTCCATCCATGGTCCTGGGCTGTTTCAGTATGAACAGAGCCTTTTCGGTCTGACCAGAGCACAAGTCTAGAGGGCTGGTCAGTTGCTGTATCCCCCGCCAGAGGGCAGGGCATGGTGGCAGTGGATGGCTTTGGACAACACCCCTCACTGCAGTGGAGCAAAGCTGGTTCCACTCTTTCTCCCCAGATGGCAGCACACTCCAGTCTGGAGAGAATTCCCAAGCCAGCCGGGCAAATTCGATGCCTTAAAGCAGGCATAAAGTAGTCACCCCAGCATAAGTGTCTGCTTAAAGCGGCTCATGGTAGATCAGCCATGTAGGTTCTCCATGCGTGTGGGAGCAGAGGCCGACAAAGGACACCCGTTCCCCGTCGTACGGTTTGGACACCACATCCCTGGTGAATAACTTTGTACATAGCCTAGCACTGAGCTCGGCAGCTGATACCTACCTGGCACAGCAGACACCGTGATCTATGCGGCAGTTCTCCCAGGGCCAGGCCCCTCCATTGCACTACGGTTGGGTTGACGCTCGCGAATCCCAAATGTGGATGACTCGGGTGCGCAGCGTCCGAGCTATCCCCTGACATCTAAACCAAAGTAAAAAGAAGCCACCTCTCGCTCTCGAACCCCATTCCCGGGCGCGTCGATGCAGCAAGCGCAAATGTCCAATTCCTGACTCCAAACTGCCGTGTTCGCCTGCCTCTGTAGACCTTGATATTTGTCCGATTCGAAATCTGCGAAATCCGGGACGTAGCTACGGAATCGGACATTGCAGCACAGCTCCCGTAGACGACGTTGCGCTCATTGCCATGGCCGTAGCGCTCCCGGAGCCGCGCGTCCGCCGTACTAGCACCGTGTAAATGTTAACGAGTGCCCATATGACTTTGTATATATATATATTCCATTCTCGGCACCAGCATGAACAATAGCATGCCCTCCCACCCCTCTCTATGTACTTCTGATGCCATCAGGCAGGCATGGCGTTGCTAAAATACCAGGAGTGCCCTTCTGAGGGCAGGCCTGCTCCTTGTCAAGGCCGGTTGTGTAGCACGATATCATATAATATACGTCATGTGCAAACTAAAATGTCCCCACTGCTCCATTGGGCAACGCCACTATCATTTCCTTTATGGATTCACATTCCATCCATGGTCCTGGGCTGTTTCAGTATGAACAGAGCCTTTTCGGTCTGACCAGAGCACAAGTCTAGAGGGCTGGTCAGTTGCTGTATCCCCCGCCAGAGGGCAGGGCATGGTGGCAGTGGATGGCTTTGGACAACACCCCTCACTGCAGTGGAGCAAAGCTGGTTCCACTCTTTCTCCCCAGATGGCAGCACACTCCAGTCTGGAGAGAATTCCCAAGCCAGCCGGGCAAATTCGATGCCTTAAAGCAGGCATAAAGTAGTCACCCCAGCATAAGTGTCTGCTTAAAGCGGCTCATGGTAGATCAGCCATGTAGGTTCTCCATGCGTGTGGGAGCAGAGGCCGACAAAGGACACCCGTTCCCCGTCGTACGGTTTGGACACCACATCCCTGGTGAATAACTTTGTACATAGCCTAGCACTGAGCTCGGCAGCTGATACCTACCTGGCACAGCAGACACCGTGATCTATGCGGCAGTTCTCCCAGGGCCAGGCCCCTCCATTGCACTACGGTTGGGTTGACGCTCGCGAATCCCAAATGTGGATGACTCGGGTGCTCAGCGTCCGAGCTATCCCCTGACATCTAAACCAAAGTAAAAAGAAGCCACCTCTCGCTCTCGAACCCCATTCCCGGGCGCGTCGATGCAGCAAGCGCAAATGTCCAATTCCTGATTCCAAACTGCCGTGTTCGCCTGCCTCTGTAGACCTTGATATTTGTCGGATTCGAAATCCGCGAA
This sequence comes from Harmothoe impar, assembly GCA_947462335.1. Lineage (NCBI taxonomy): Eukaryota > Metazoa > Annelida > Polychaeta > Phyllodocida > Polynoidae > Harmothoe > Harmothoe impar. Next base: position 30,646 of record CANHQG010000237.1, read on the forward strand.
ATCCGGGACGTAGCTACGGCATCGGACATTGCAGCACAGCTCCCGTAGACGACGTTGCGCTCATTGCCATGGCCGTAGCGCTCCCGGAGCCGCGCGTCCGCCGTACTAGCACCGTGTAAATGTTAACGAGTGCCCATATGACTTTGTATATATATATATTCCATTCTCGGCACCAGCATGAACGATAGCATGCCCTCCCACCCCTCTCTATGTACTTCTGATGCCATCAGGCAGGCATGGCGTTGCTAAAATACCAGGAGTGCCCTTCTGAGGGCAGGCCTGCTCCTTGTCAAGGCCGGTTGTGTAGAACGATATCATATAATATACGTCATGTGCAAACTAAAATGTCCCCACTGCTCCATTGGGCAACGCCACTATCATTTCCTTTATGGATTCACATTCCATCCATGGTCCTGGGCTGTTTCAGTATGAACAGAGCCTTTTCGGTCTGACCAGAGCACAAGTCTAGAGGGCTGGTCAGTTGCTGTATCCCCCGCCAGAGGGCAGGGCATGGTGGCAGTGGATGGCTTTGGACAACACCCCTCACTGCAGTGGAGCAAAGCTGGTTCCACTCTTTCTCCCCAGATGGCAGCACACTCCAGTCTGGAGAGAATTCCCAAGCCAGCCGGGCAAATTCGATGCCTTAAAGCAGGCATAAAGTAGTCACCCCAGCATAAGTGTCTGCTTAAAGCGGCTCATGGTAGATCAGCCATGTAGGTTCTCCATGCGTGTGGGAGCAGAGGCCGACAAAGGACACCCGTTCCCCGTCGTACGGTTTGGACACCACATCCCTGGTGAATAACTTTGTACATAGCCTAGCACTGAGCTCGGCAGCTGATACCTACCTGGCACAGCAGACACCGTGATCTATGCGGCAGTTCTCCCAGGGCCAGGCCCCTCCATTGCACTACGGTTGGGTTGACGCTCGCGAATCCCAAATGTGGATGACTCGGGTGCGCAGCGTCCGAGCTATCCCCTGACATCTAAACCAAAGTAAAAAGAAGCCACCTCTCGCTCTCGAACCCCATTCCCGGGCGCGTCGATGCAGCAAGCGCAAATGTCCAATTCCTGATTCCAAACTGCCGTGTTCGCCTGCCTCTGTAGACCTTGATATTTGTCGGATTCGAAATCCGCGAAATCCGGGACGTAGCTACGGAATCGGACATTGCAGCACAGCTCCCGTAGACGACGTTGCGCTCATTGCCATGGCCGTAGCGCTCCCGGAGCCGCGCGTCCGCCGTACTAGCACCGTGTAAATGTTAACGAGTGCCCATATGACTTTGTATATATATATATTCCATTCTCGGCACCAGCATGAACGATAGCATGCCCTCCCACCCCTCTCTATGTACTTCTGATGCCATCAGGCAGGCATGGCGTTGCTAAAATACCAGGAGTGCCCTTCTGAGGGCAGGCCTGCTCCTTGCCAAGGCCGGTTGTGTAGCACGATATCATATAATATACGTCATGTGCAAACTAAAATGTCCCCACTGCTCCATTGGGCAACGCCACTATCATTTCCTTTATGGATTCACATTCCATCCATGGTCCTGGGCTGTTTCAGTATGAACAGAGCCTTTTCGGTCTGACCAGAGCACAAGTCTAGAGGGCTGGTCAGTTGCTGTATCCCCCGCCAGAGGGCAGGGCATGGTGGCAGTGGATGGCTTTGGACAACACCCCTCACTGCAGTGGAGCAAAGCTGGTTCCACTCTTTCTCCCCAGATGGCAGCACACTCCAGTCTGGAGAGAATTCCCAAGCCAGCCGGGCAAATTCGATGCCTTAAAGCAGGCATAAAGTAGTCACCCCAGCATAAGTGTCTGCTTAAAGCGGCTCATGGTAGATCAGCCATGTAGGTTCTCCATGCGTGTGGGAGCAGAGGCCGACAAAGGACACCCGTTCCCCGTCGTACGGTTTGGACACCACATCCCTGGTGAATAACTTTGTACATAGCCTAGCACTGAGCTCGGCAGCTGATACCTACCTGGCACAGCAGACACCGTGATCTATGCGGCAGTTCTCCCAGGGCCAGGCCCCTCCATTGCACTACGGTTGGGTTGACGCTCGCGAATCCCAAATGTGGATGACTCGGGTGCGCAGCGTCCGAGCTATCCCCTGACATCTAAACCAAAGTAAAAAGAAGCCACCTCTCGCTCTCGAACCCCATTCCCGGGCGCGTCGATGCAGCAAGCGCAAATGTCCAATTCCTGACTCCAAACTGCCGTGTTCGCCTGCCTCTGTAGACCTTGATATTTGTCCGATTCGAAATCTGCGAAATCCGGGACGTAGCTACGGAATCGGACATTGCAGCACAGCTCCCGTAGACGACGTTGCGCTCATTGCCATGGCCGTAGCGCTCCCGGAGCCGCGCGTCCGCCGTACTAGCACCGTGTAAATGTTAACGAGTGCCCATATGACTTTGTATATATATATATTCCATTCTCGGCACCAGCATGAACAATAGCATGCCCTCCCACCCCTCTCTATGTACTTCTGATGCCATCAGGCAGGCATGGCGTTGCTAAAATACCAGGAGTGCCCTTCTGAGGGCAGGCCTGCTCCTTGTCAAGGCCGGTTGTGTAGCACGATATCATATAATATACGTCATGTGCAAACTAAAATGTCCCCACTGCTCCATTGGGCAACGCCACTATCATTTCCTTTATGGATTCACATTCCATCCATGGTCCTGGGCTGTTTCAGTATGAACAGAGCCTTTTCGGTCTGACCAGAGCACAAGTCTAGAGGGCTGGTCAGTTGCTGTATCCCCCGCCAGAGGGCAGGGCATGGTGGCAGTGGATGGCTTTGGACAACACCCCTCACTGCAGTGGAGCAAAGCTGGTTCCACTCTTTCTCCCCAGATGGCAGCACACTCCAGTCTGGAGAGAATTCCCAAGCCAGCCGGGCAAATTCGATGCCTTAAAGCAGGCATAAAGTAGTCACCCCAGCATAAGTGTCTGCTTAAAGCGGCTCATGGTAGATCAGCCATGTAGGTTCTCCATGCGTGTGGGAGCAGAGGCCGACAAAGGACACCCGTTCCCCGTCGTACGGTTTGGACACCACATCCCTGGTGAATAACTTTGTACATAGCCTAGCACTGAGCTCGGCAGCTGATACCTACCTGGCACAGCAGACACCGTGATCTATGCGGCAGTTCTCCCAGGGCCAGGCCCCTCCATTGCACTACGGTTGGGTTGACGCTCGCGAATCCCAAATGTGGATGACTCGGGTGCTCAGCGTCCGAGCTATCCCCTGACATCTAAACCAAAGTAAAAAGAAGCCACCTCTCGCTCTCGAACCCCATTCCCGGGCGCGTCGATGCAGCAAGCGCAAATGTCCAATTCCTGACTCCAAACTGCCGTGTTCGCCTGCCTCTGTAGACCTTGATATTTGTCGGATTCGAAATCCGCGAAATCCGGGACGTAGCTACGGCATCGGACATTGCAGCACAGCTCCCGTAGACGACGTTGCGCTCATTGCCATGGCCGTAGCGCTCCCGGAGCCGCGCGTCCGCCGTACTAGCACCGTGTAAATGTTAACGAGTGCCCATATGACTTTGTATATATATATATTCCATTCTCGGCACCAGCATGAACGATAGCATGCCCTCCCACCCCTCTCTATGTACTTCTGATGCCATCAGGCAGGCATGGCGTTGCTAAAATACCAGGAGTGCCCTTCTGAGGGCAGGCCTGCTCCTTGTCAAGGCCGGTTGTGTAGAACGATATCATATAATATACGTCATGTGCAAACTAAAATGTCCCCACTGCTCCATTGGGCAACGCCACTATCATTTCCTTTATGGATTCACATTCCATCCATGGTCCTGGGCTGTTTCAGTATGAACAGAGCCTTTTCGGTCTGACCAGAGCACAAGTCTAGAGGGCTGGTCAGTTGCTGTATCCCCCGCCAGAGGGCAGGGCATGGTGGCAGTGGATGGCTTTGGACAACACCCCTCACTGCAGTGGAGCAAAGCTGGTTCCACTCTTTCTCCCCAGATGGCAGCACACTCCAGTCTGGAGAGAATTCCCAAGCCAGCCGGGCAAATTCGATGCCTTAAAGCAGGCATAAAGTAGTCACCCCAGCATAAGTGTCTGCTTAAAGCGGCTCATGGTAGATCAGCCATGTAGGTTCTCCATGCGTGTGGGAGCAGAGGCCGACAAAGGACACCCGTTCCCCGTCGTACGGTTTGGACACCACATCCCTGGTGAATAACTTTGTACATAGCCTAGCACTGAGCTCGGCAGCTGATACCTACCTGGCACAGCAGACACCGTGATCTATGCGGCAGTTCTCCCAGGGCCAGGCCCCTCCATTGCACTACGGTTGGGTTGACGCTCGCGAATCCCAAATGTGGATGACTCGGGTGCGCAGCGTCCGAGCTATCCCCTGACATCTAAACCAAAGTAAAAAGAAGCCACCTCTCGCTCTCGAACCCCATTCCCGGGCGCGTCGATGCAGCAAGCGCAAATGTCCAATTCCTGACTCCAAACTGCCGTGTTCGCCTGCCTCTGTAGACCTTGATATTTGTCCGATTCGAAATCTGCGAAATCCGGGACGTAGCTACGGAATCGGACATTGCAGCACAGCTCCCGTAGACGACGTTGCGCTCATTGCCATGGCCGTAGCGCTCCCGGAGCCGCGCGTCCGCCGTACTAGCACCGTGTAAATGTTAACGAGTGCCCATATGACTTTGTATATATATATATTCCATTCTCGGCACCAGCATGAACAATAGCATGCCCTCCCACCCCTCTCTATGTACTTCTGATGCCATCAGGCAGGCATGGCGTTGCTAAAATACCAGGAGTGCCCTTCTGAGGGCAGGCCTGCTCCTTGTCAAGGCCGGTTGTGTAGCACGATATCATATAATATACGTCATGTGCAAACTAAAATGTCCCCACTGCTCCATTGGGCAACGCCACTATCATTTCCTTTATGGATTCACATTCCATCCATGGTCCTGGGCTGTTTCAGTATGAACAGAGCCTTTTCGGTCTGACCAGAGCACAAGTCTAGAGGGCTGGTCAGTTGCTGTATCCCCCGCCAGAGGGCAGGGCATGGTGGCAGTGGATGGCTTTGGACAACACCCCTCACTGCAGTGGAGCAAAGCTGGTTCCACTCTTTCTCCCCAGATGGCAGCACACTCCAGTCTGGAGAGAATTCCCAAGCCAGCCGGGCAAATTCGATGCCTTAAAGCAGGCATAAAGTAGTCACCCCAGCATAAGTGTCTGCTTAAAGCGGCTCATGGTAGATCAGCCATGTAGGTTCTCCATGCGTGTGGGAGCAGAGGCCGACAAAGGACACCCGTTCCCCGTCGTACGGTTTGGACACCACATCCCTGGTGAATAACTTTGTACATAGCCTAGCACTGAGCTCGGCAGCTGATACCTACCTGGCACAGCAGACACCGTGATCTATGCGGCAGTTCTCCCAGGGCCAGGCCCCTCCATTGCACTACGGTTGGGTTGACGCTCGCGAATCCCAAATGTGGATGACTCGGGTGCTCAGCGTCCGAGCTATCCCCTGACATCTAAACCAAAGTAAAAAGAAGCCACCTCTCGCTCTCGAACCCCATTCCCGGGCGCGTCGATGCAGCAAGCGCAAATGTCCAATTCCTGACTCCAAACTGCCGTGTTCGCCTGCCTCTGTAGACCTTGATATTTGTCGGATTCGAAATCCGCGAAATCCGGGACGTAGCTACGGCATCGGACATTGCAGCACAGCTCCCGTAGACGACGTTGCGCTCATTGCCATGGCCGTAGCGCTCCCGGAGCCGCGCGTCCGCCGTACTAGCACCGTGTAAATGTTAACGAGTGCCCATATGACTTTGTATATATATATATTCCATTCTCGGCACCAGCATGAACGATAGCATGCCCTCCCACCCCTCTCTATGTACTTCTGATGCCATCAGGCAGGCATGGCGTTGCTAAAATACCAGGAGTGCCCTTCTGAGGGCAGGCCTGCTCCTTGTCAAGGCCGGTTGTGTAGCACGATATCATATAATATACGTCATGTGCAAACTAAAATGTCCCCACTGCTCCATTGGGCAACGCCACTATCATTTCCTTTATGGATTCACATTCCATCCATGGTCCTGGGCTGTTTCAGTATGAACAGAGCCTTTTCGGTCTGACCAGAGCACAAGTCTAGAGGGCTGGTCAGTTGCTGTATCCCCCGCCAGAGGGCAGGGCATGGTGGCAGTGGATGGCTTTGGACAACACCCCTCACTGCAGTGGAGCAAAGCTGGTTCCACTCTTTCTCCCCAGATGGCAGCACACTCCAGTCTGGAGAGAATTCCCAAGCCAGCCGGGCAAATTCGATGCCTTAAAGCAGGCATAAAGTAGTCACCCCAGCATAAGTGTCTGCTTAAAGCGGCTCATGGTAGATCAGCCATGTAGGTTCTCCATGCGTGTGGGAGCAGAGGCCGACAAAGGACACCCGTTCCCCGTCGTACGGTTTGGACACCACATCCCTGGTGAATAACTTTGTACATAGCCTAGCACTGAGCTCGGCAGCTGATACCTACCTGGCACAGCAGACACCGTGATCTATGCGGCAGTTCTCCCAGGGCCAGGCCCCTCCATTGCACTACGGTTGGGTTGACGCTCGCGAATCCCAAATGTGGATGACTCGGGTGCTCAGCGTCCGAGCTATCCCCTGACATCTAAACCAAAGTAAAAAGAAGCCACCTCTCGCTCTCGAACCCCATTCCCGGGCGCGTCGATGCAGCAAGCGCAAATGTCCAATTCCTGATTCCAAACTGCCGTGTTCGCCTGCCTCTGTAGACCTTGATATTTGTCGGATTCGAAATCCGCGAAATCCGGGACGTAGCTACGGCATCGGACATTGCAGCACAGCTCCCGTAGACGACGTTGCGCTCATTGCCATGGCCGTAGCGCTCCCGGAGCCGCGCGTCCGCCGTACTAGCACCGTGTAAATGTTAACGAGTGCCCATATGACTTTGTATATATATATATTCCATTCTCGGCACCAGCATGAACGATAGCATGCCCTCCCACCCCTCTCTATGTACTTCTGATGCCATCAGGCAGGCATGGCGTTGCTAAAATACCAGGAGTGCCCTTCTGAGGGCAGGCCTGCTCCTTGTCAAGGCCGGTTGTGTAGAACGATATCATATAATATACGTCATGTGCAAACTAAAATGTCCCCACTGCTCCATTGGGCAACGCCACTATCATTTCCTTTATGGATTCACATTCCATCCATGGTCCTGGGCTGTTTCAGTATGAACAGAGCCTTTTCGGTCTGACCAGAGCACAAGTCTAGAGGGCTGGTCAGTTGCTGTATCCCCCGCCAGAGGGCAGGGCATGGTGGCAGTGGATGGCTTTGGACAACACCCCTCACTGCAGTGGAGCAAAGCTGGTTCCACTCTTTCTCCCCAGATGGCAGCACACTCCAGTCTGGAGAGAATTCCCAAGCCAGCCGGGCAAATTCGATGCCTTAAAGCAGGCATAAAGTAGTCACCCCAGCATAAGTGTCTGCTTAAAGCGGCTCATGGTAGATCAGCCATGTAGGTTCTCCATGCGTGTGGGAGCAGAGGCCGACAAAGGACACCCGTTCCCCGTCGTACGGTTTGGACACCACATCCCTGGTGAATAACTTTGTACATAGCCTAGCACTGAGCTCGGCAGCTGATACCTACCTGGCACAGCAGACACCGTGATCTATGCGGCAGTTCTCCCAGGGCCAGGCCCCTCCATTGCACTACGGTTGGGTTGACGCTCGCGAATCCCAAATGTGGATGACTCGGGTGCGCAGCGTCCGAGCTATCCCCTGACATCTAAACCAAAGTAAAAAGAAGCCACCTCTCGCTCTCGAACCCCATTCCCGGGCGCGTCGATGCAGCAAGCGCAAATGTCCAATTCCTGATTCCAAACTGCCGTGTTCGCCTGCCTCTGTAGACCTTGATATTTGTCGGATTCGAAATCTGCGAAATCCGGGACGTAGCTACGGAATCGGACATTGCAGCACAGCTCCCGTAGACGACGTTGCGCTCATTGCCATGGCCGTAGCGCTCCCGGAGCCGCGCGTCCGCCGTACTAGCACCGTGTAAATGTTAACGAGTGCCCATATGACTTTGTATATATATATATTCCATTCTCGGCACCAGCATGAACAATAGCATGCCCTCCCACCCCTCTCTATGTACTTCTGATGCCATCAGGCAGGCATGGCGTTGCTAAAATACCAGGAGTGCCCTTCTGAGGGCAGGCCTGCTCCTTGTCAAGGCCGGTTGTGTAGCACGATATCATATAATATACGTCATGTGCAAACTAAAATGTCCCCACTGCTCCATTGGGCAACGCCACTATCATTTCCTTTATGGATTCACATTCCATCCATGGTCCTGGGCTGTTTCAGTATGAACAGAGCCTTTTCGGTCTGACCAGAGCACAAGTCTAGAGGGCTGGTCAGTTGCTGTATCCCCCGCCAGAGGGCAGGGCATGGTGGCAGTGGATGGCTTTGGACAACACCCCTCACTGCAGTGGAGCAAAGCTGGTTCCACTCTTTCTCCCCAGATGGCAGCACACTCCAGTCTGGAGAGAATTCCCAAGCCAGCCGGGCAAATTCGATGCCTTAAAGCAGGCATAAAGTAGTCACCCCAGCATAAGTGTCTGCTTAAAGCGGCTCATGGTAGATCAGCCATGTAGGTTCTCCATGCGTGTGGGAGCAGAGGCCGACAAAGGACACCCGTTCCCCGTCGTACGGTTTGGACACCACATCCCTGGTGAATAACTTTGTACATAGCCTAGCACTGAGCTCGGCAGCTGATACCTACCTGGCACAGCAGACACCGTGATCTATGCGGCAGTTCTCCCAGGGCCAGGCCCCTCCATTGCACTACGGTTGGGTTGACGCTCGCGAATCCCAAATGTGGATGACTCGGGTGCTCAGCGTCCGAGCTATCCCCTGACATCTAAACCAAAGTAAAAAGAAGCCACCTCTCGCTCTCGAACCCCATTCCCGGGCGCGTCGATGCAGCAAGCGCAAATGTCCAATTCCTGATTCCAAACTGCCGTGTTCGCCTGCCTCTGTAGACCTTGATATTTGTCGGATTCGAAATCCGCGAAATCCGGGACGTAGCTACGGCATCGGACATTGCAGCACAGCTCCCGTAGACGACGTTGCGCTCATTGCCATGGCCGTAGCGCTCCCGGAGCCGCGCGTCCGCCGTACTAGCACCGTGTAAATGTTAACGAGTGCCCATATGACTTTGTATATATATATATTCCATTCTCGGCACCAGCATGAACGATAGCATGCCCTCCCACCCCTCTCTATGTACTTCTGATGCCATCAGGCAGGCATGGCGTTGCTAAAATACCAGGAGTGCCCTTCTGAGGGCAGGCCTGCTCCTTGTCAAGGCCGGTTGTGTAGAACGATATCATATAATATACGTCATGTGCAAACTAAAATGTCCCCACTGCTCCATTGGGCAACGCCACTATCATTTCCTTTATGGATTCACATTCCATCCATGGTCCTGGGCTGTTTCAGTATGAACAGAGCCTTTTCGGTCTGACCAGAGCACAAGTCTAGAGGGCTGGTCAGTTGCTGTATCCCCCGCCAGAGGGCAGGGCATGGTGGCAGTGGATGGCTTTGGACAACACCCCTCACTGCAGTGGAGCAAAGCTGGTTCCACTCTTTCTCCCCAGATGGCAGCACACTCCAGTCTGGAGAGAATTCCCAAGCCAGCCGGGCAAATTCGATGCCTTAAAGCAGGCATAAAGTAGTCACCCCAGCATAAGTGTCTGCTTAAAGCGGCTCATGGTAGATCAGCCATGTAGGTTCTCCATGCGTGTGGGAGCAGAGGCCGACAAAGGACACCCGTTCCCCGTCGTACGGTTTGGACACCACATCCCTGGTGAATAACTTTGTACATAGCCTAGCACTGAGCTCGGCAGCTGATACCTACCTGGCACAGCAGACACCGTGATCTATGCGGCAGTTCTCCCAGGGCCAGGCCCCTCCATTGCACTACGGTTGGGTTGACGCTCGCGAATCCCAAATGTGGATGACTCGGGTGCTCAGCGTCCGAGCTATCCCCTGACATCTAAACCAAAGTGAAAAGAAGCCACCTCTCGCTCTCGAACCCCATTCCCGGGCGCGTCGATGCAGCAAGCGCAAATGTCCAATTCCTGATTCCAAACTGCCGTGTTCGCCTGCCTCTGTAGACCTTGATATTTGTCGGATTCGAAATCCGCGAAATCCGGGACGTAGCTACGGAATCGGACATTGCAGCACAGCTCCCGTAGACGACGTTGCGCTCATTGCCATGGCCGTAGCGCTCCCGGAGCCGCGCGTCCGCCGTACTAGCACCGTGTAAATGTTAACGAGTGCCCATATGACTTTGTATATATATATATTCCATTCTCGGCACCAGCATGAACGATAGCATGCCCTCCCACCCCTCTCTATGTACTTCTGATGCCATCAGGCAGGCATGGCGTTGCTAAAATACCAGGAGTGCCCTTCTGAGGGCAGGCCTGCTCCTTGTCAAGGCCGGTTGTGTAGCACGATATCATATAATATACGTCATGTGCAAACTAAAATGTCCCCACTGCTCCATTGGGCAACGCCACTATCATTTCCTTTATGGATTCACATTCCATCCATGGTCCTGGGCTGTTTCAGTATGAACAGAGCCTTTTCGGTCTGACCAGAGCACAAGTCTAGAGGGCTGGTCAGTTGCTGTATCCCCCGCCAGAGGGCAGGGCATGGTGGCAGTGGATGGCTTTGGACAACACCCCTCACTGCAGTGGAGCAAAGCTGGTTCCACTCTTTCTCCCCAGATGGCAGCACACTCCAGTCTGGAGAGAATTCCCAAGCCAGCCGGGCAAATTCGATGCCTTAAAGCAGGCATAAAGTAGTCACCCCAGCATAAGTGTCTGCTTAAAGCGGCTCATGGTAGATCAGCCATGTAGGTTCTCCATGCGTGTGGGAGCAGAGGCCGACAAAGGACACCCGTTCCCCGTCGTACGGTTTGGACACCACATCCCTGGTGAATAACTTTGTACATAGCCTAGCACTGAGCTCGGCAGCTGATACCTACCTGGCACAGCAGACACCGTGATCTATGCGGCAGTTCTCCCAGGGCCAGGCCCCTCCATTGCACTACGGTTGGGTTGACGCTCGCGAATCCCAAATGTGGATGACTCGGGTGCGCAGCGTCCGAGCTATCCCCTGACATCTAAACCAAAGTAAAAAGAAGCCACCTCTCGCTCTCGAACCCCATTCCCGGGCGCGTCGATGCAGCAAGCGCAAATGTCCAATTCCTGACTCCAAACTGCCGTGTTCGCCTGCCTCTGTAGACCTTGATATTTGTCCGATTCGAAATCTGCGAAATCCGGGACGTAGCTACGGAATCGGACATTGCAGCACAGCTCCCGTAGACGACGTTGCGCTCATTGCCATGGCCGTAGCGCTCCCGGAGCCGCGCGTCCGCCGTACTAGCACCGTGTAAATGTTAACGAGTGCCCATATGACTTTGTATATATATATATTCCATTCTCGGCACCAGCATGAACGATAGCATGCCCTCCCACCCCTCTCTATGTACTTCTGATGCCATCAGGCAGGCATGGCGTTGCTAAAATACCAGGAGTGCCCTTCTGAGGGCAGGCCTGCTCCTTGTCAAGGCCGGTTGTGTAGCACGATATCATATAATATACGTCATGTGCAAACTAAAATGTCCCCACTGCTCCATTGGGCAACGCCACTATCATTTCCTTTATGGATTCACATTCCATCCATGGTCCTGGGCTGTTTCAGTATGAACAGAGCCTTTTCGGTCTGACCAGAGCACAAGTCTAGAGGGCTGGTCAGTTGCTGTATCCCCCGCCAGAGGGCAGGGCATGGTGGCAGTGGATGGCTTTGGACAACACCCCTCACTGCAGTGGAGCAAAGCTGGTTCCACTCTTTCTCCCCAGATGGCAGCACACTCCAGTCTGGAGAGAATTCCCAAGCCAGCCGGGCAAATTCGATGCCTTAAAGCAGGCATAAAGTAGTCACCCCAGCATAAGTGTCTGCTTAAAGCGGCTCATGGTAGATCAGCCATGTAGGTTCTCCATGCGTGTGGGAGCAGAGGCCGACAAAGGACACCCGTTCCCCGTCGTACGGTTTGGACACCACATCCCTGGTGAATAACTTTGTACATAGCCTAGCACTGAGCTCGGCAGCTGATACCTACCTGGCACAGCAGACACCGTGATCTATGCGGCAGTTCTCCCAGGGCCAGGCCCCTCCATTGCACTACGGTTGGGTTGACGCTCGCGAATCCCAAATGTGGATGACTCGGGTGCGCAGCGTCCGAGCTATCCCCTGACATCTAAACCAAAGTAAAAAGAAGCCACCTCTCGCTCTCGAACCCCATTCCCGGGCGCGTCGATGCAGCAAGCGCAAATGTCCAATTCCTGACTCCAAACTGCCGTGTTCGCCTGCCTCTGTAGACCTTGATATTTGTCCGATTCGAAATCTGCGAAATCCGGGACGTAGCTACGGAATCGGACATTGCAGCACAGCTCCCGTAGACGACGTTGCGCTCATTGCCATGGCCGTAGCGCTCCCGGAGCCGCGCGTCCGCCGTACTAGCACCGTGTAAATGTTAACGAGTGCCCATATGACTTTGTATATATATATATTCCATTCTCGGCACCAGCATGAACAATAGCATGCCCTCCCACCCCTCTCTATGTACTTCTGATGCCATCAGGCAGGCATGGCGTTGCTAAAATACCAGGAGTGCCCTTCTGAGGGCAGGCCTGCTCCTTGTCAAGGCCGGTTGTGTAGCACGATATCATATAATATACGTCATGTGCAAACTAAAATGTCCCCACTGCTCCATTGGGCAACGCCACTATCATTTCCTTTATGGATTCACATTCCATCCATGGTCCTGGGCTGTTTCAGTATGAACAGAGCCTTTTCGGTCTGACCAGAGCACAAGTCTAGAGGGCTGGTCAGTTGCTGTATCCCCCGCCAGAGGGCAGGGCATGGTGGCAGTGGATGGCTTTGGACAACACCCCTCACTGCAGTGGAGCAAAGCTGGTTCCACTCTTTCTCCCCAGATGGCAGCACACTCCAGTCTGGAGAGAATTCCCAAGCCAGCCGGGCAAATTCGATGCCTTAAAGCAGGCATAAAGTAGTCACCCCAGCATAAGTGTCTGCTTAAAGCGGCTCATGGTAGATCAGCCATGTAGGTTCTCCATGCGTGTGGGAGCAGAGGCCGACAAAGGACACCCGTTCCCCGTCGTACGGTTTGGACACCACATCCCTGGTGAATAACTTTGTACATAGCCTAGCACTGAGCTCGGCAGCTGATACCTACCTGGCACAGCAGACACCGTGATCTATGCGGCAGTTCTCCCAGGGCCAGGCCCCTCCATTGCACTACGGTTGGGTTGACGCTCGCGAATCCCAAATGTGGATGACTCGGGTGCTCAGCGTCCGAGCTATCCCCTGACATCTAAACCAAAGTGAAAAGAAGCCACCTCTCGCTCTCGAACCCCATTCCCGGGCGCGTCGATGCAGCAAGCGCAAATGTCCAATTCCTGATTCCAAACTGCCGTGTTCGCCTGCCTCTGTAGACCTTGATATTTGTCGGATTCGAAATCCGCGAAATCCGGGACGTAGCTACGGAATCGGACATTGCAGCACAGCTCCCGTAGACGACGTTGCGCTCATTGCCATGGCCGTAGCGCTCCCGGAGCCGCGCGTCCGCCGTACTAGCACCGTGTAAATGTTAACGAGTGCCCATATGACTTTGTATATATATATATTCCATTCTCGGCACCAGCATGAACGATAGCATGCCCTCCCACCCCTCTCTATGTACTTCTGATGCCATCAGGCAGGCATGGCGTTGCTAAAATACCAGGAGTGCCCTTCTGAGGGCAGGCCTGCTCCTTGTCAAGGCCGGTTGTGTAGCACGATATCATATAATATACGTCATGTGCAAACTAAAATGTCCCCACTGCTCCATTGGGCAACGCCACTATCATTTCCTTTATGGATTCACATTCCATCCATGGTCCTGGGCTGTTTCAGTATGAACAGAGCCTTTTCGGTCTGACCAGAGCACAAGTCTAGAGGGCTGGTCAGTTGCTGTATCCCCCGCCAGAGGGCAGGGCATGGTGGCAGTGGATGGCTTTGGACAACACCCCTCACTGCAGTGGAGCAAAGCTGGTTCCACTCTTTCTCCCCAGATGGCAGCACACTCCAGTCTGGAGAGAATTCCCAAGCCAGCCGGGCAAATTCGATGCCTTAAAGCAGGCATAAAGTAGTCACCCCAGCATAAGTGTCTGCTTAAAGCGGCTCATGGTAGATCAGCCATGTAGGTTCTCCATGCGTGTGGGAGCAGAGGCCGACAAAGGACACCCGTTCCCCGTCGTACGGTTTGGACACCACATCCCTGGTGAATAACTTTGTACATAGCCTAGCACTGAGCTCGGCAGCTGATACCTACCTGGCACAGCAGACACCGTGATCTATGCGGCAGTTCTCCCAGGGCCAGGCCCCTCCATTGCACTACGGTTGGGTTGACGCTCGCGAATCCCAAATGTGGATGACTCGGGTGCGCAGCGTCCGAGCTATCCCCTGACATCTAAACCAAAGTAAAAAGAAGCCACCTCTCGCTCTCGAACCCCATTCCCGGGCGCGTCGATGCAGCAAGCGCAAATGTCCAATTCCTGACTCCAAACTGCCGTGTTCGCCTGCCTCTGTAGACCTTGATATTTGTCCGATTCGAAATCTGCGAAATCCGGGACGTAGCTACGGAATCGGACATTGCAGCACAGCTCCCGTAGACGACGTTGCGCTCATTGCCATGGCCGTAGCGCTCCCGGAGCCGCGCGTCCGCCGTACTAGCACCGTGTAAATGTTAACGAGTGCCCATATGACTTTGTATATATATATATTCCATTCTCGGCACCAGCATGAACGATAGCATGCCCTCCCACCCCTCTCTATGTACTTCTGATGCCATCAGGCAGGCATGGCGTTGCTAAAATACCAGGAGTGCCCTTCTGAGGGCAGGCCTGCTCCTTGTCAAGGCCGGTTGTGTAGCACGATATCATATAATATACGTCATGTGCAAACTAAAATGTCCCCACTGCTCCATTGGGCAACGCCACTATCATTTCCTTTATGGATTCACATTCCATCCATGGTCCTGGGCTGTTTCAGTATGAACAGAGCCTTTTCGGTCTGACCAGAGCACAAGTCTAGAGGGCTGGTCAGTTGCTGTATCCCCCGCCAGAGGGCAGGGCATGGTGGCAGTGGATGGCTTTGGACAACACCCCTCACTGCAGTGGAGCAAAGCTGGTTCCACTCTTTCTCCCCAGATGGCAGCACACTCCAGTCTGGAGAGAATTCCCAAGCCAGCCGGGCAAATTCGATGCCTTAAAGCAGGCATAAAGTAGTCACCCCAGCATAAGTGTCTGCTTAAAGCGGCTCATGGTAGATCAGCCATGTAGGTTCTCCATGCGTGTGGGAGCAGAGGCCGACAAAGGACACCCGTTCCCCGTCGTACGGTTTGGACACCACATCCCTGGTGAATAACTTTGTACATAGCCTAGCACTGAGCTCGGCAGCTGATACCTACCTGGCACAGCAGACACCGTGATCTATGCGGCAGTTCTCCCAGGGCCAGGCCCCTCCATTGCACTACGGTTGGGTTGACGCTCGCGAATCCCAAATGTGGATGACTCGGGTGCTCAGCGTCCGAGCTATCCCCTGACATCTAAACCAAAGTAAAAAGAAGCCACCTCTCGCTCTCGAACCCCATTCCCGGGCGCGTCGATGCAGCAAGCGCAAATGTCCAATTCCTGATTCCAAACTGCCGTGTTCGCCTGCCTCTGTAGACCTTGATATTTGTCGGATTCGAAATCCGCGAAATCCGGGACGTAGCTACGGCATCGGACATTGCAGCACAGCTCCCGTAGACGACGTTGCGCTCATTGCCATGGCCGTAGCGCTCCCGGAGCCGCGCGTCCGCCGTACTAGCACCGTGTAAATGTTAACGAGTGCCCATATGACTTTGTATATATATATATTCCATTCTCGGCACCAGCATGAACGATAGCATGCCCTCCCACCCCTCTCTATGTACTTCTGATGCCATCAGGCAGGCATGGCGTTGCTAAAATACCAGGAGTGCCCTTCTGAGGGCAGGCCTGCTCCTTGCCAAGGCCGGTTGTGTAGCACGATATCATATAATATACGTCATGTGCAAACTAAAATGTCCCCACTGCTCCATTGGGCAACGCCACTATCATTTCCTTTATGGATTCACATTCCATCCATGGTCCTGGGCTGTTTCAGTATGAACAGAGCCTTTTCGGTCTGACCAGAGCACAAGTCTAGAGGGCTGGTCAGTTGCTGTATCCCCCGCCAGAGGGCAGGGGATGGTGGCAGTGGATGGCTTTGGACAACACCCCTCACTGCAGTGGAGCAAAGCTGGTTCCACTCTTTCTCCCCAGATGGCAGCACACTCCAGTCTGGAGAGAATTCCCAAGCCAGCCGGGCAAATTCGATGCCTTAAAGCAGGCATAAAGTAGTCACCCCAGCATAAGTGTCTGCTTAAAGCGGCTCATGGTAGATCAGCCATGTAGGTTCTCCATGCGTGTGGGAGCAGAGGCCGACAAAGGACACCCGTTCCCCGTCGTACGGTTTGGACACCACATCCCTGGTGAATAACTTTGTACATAGCCTAGCACTGAGCTCGGCAGCTGATACCTACCTGGCACAGCAGACACCGTGATCTATGCGGCAGTTCTCCCAGGGCCAGGCCCCTCCATTGCACTACGGTTGGGTTGACGCTCGCGAATCCCAAATGTGGATGACTCGGGTGCGCAGCGTCCGAGCTATCCCCTGACATCTAAACCAAAGTAAAAAGAAGCCACCTCTCGCTCTCGAACCCCATTCCCGGGCGCGTCGATGCAGCAAGCGCAAATGTCCAATTCCTGACTCCAAACTGCCGTGTTCGCCTGCCTCTGTAGACCTTGATATTTGTCCGATTCGAAATCTGCGAAATCCGGGACGTAGCTACGGAATCGGACATTGCAGCACAGCTCCCGTAGACGACGTTGCGCTCATTGCCATGGCCGTAGCGCTCCCGGAGCCGCGCGTCCGCCGTACTAGCACCGTGTAAATGTTAACGAGTGCCCATATGACTTTGTATATATATATATTCCATTCTCGGCACCAGCATGAACAATAGCATGCCCTCCCACCCCTCTCTATGTACTTCTGATGCCATCAGGCAGGCATGGCGTTGCTAAAATACCAGGAGTGCCCTTCTGAGGGCAGGCCTGCTCCTTGTCAAGGCCGGTTGTGTAGCACGATATCATATAATATACGTCATGTGCAAACTAAAATGTCCCCACTGCTCCATTGGGCAACGCCACTATCATTTCCTTTATGGATTCACATTCCATCCATGGTCCTGGGCTGTTTCAGTATGAACAGAGCCTTTTCGGTCTGACCAGAGCACAAGTCTAGAGGGCTGGTCAGTTGCTGTATCCCCCGCCAGAGGGCAGGGCATGGTGGCAGTGGATGGCTTTGGACAACACCCCTCACTGCAGTGGAGCAAAGCTGGTTCCACTCTTTCTCCCCAGATGGCAGCACACTCCAGTCTGGAGAGAATTCCCAAGCCAGCCGGGCAAATTCGATGCCTTAAAGCAGGCATAAAGTAGTCACCCCAGCATAAGTGTCTGCTTAAAGCGGCTCATGGTAGATCAGCCATGTAGGTTCTCCATGCGTGTGGGAGCAGAGGCCGACAAAGGACACCCGTTCCCCGTCGTACGGTTTGGACACCACATCCCTGGTGAATAACTTTGTACATAGCCTAGCACTGAGCTCGGCAGCTGATACCTACCTGGCACAGCAGACACCGTGATCTATGCGGCAGTTCTCCCAGGGCCAGGCCCCTCCATTGCACTACGGTTGGGTTGACGCTCGCGAATCCCAAATGTGGATGACTCGGGTGCTCAGCGTCCGAGCTATCCCCTGACATCTAAACCAAAGTAAAAAGAAGCCACCTCTCGCTCTCGAACCCCATTCCCGGGCGCGTCGATGCAGCAAGCGCAAATGTCCAATTCCTGATTCCAAACTGCCGTGTTCGCCTGCCTCTGTAGACCTTGATATTTGTCGGATTCGAAATCCGCGAAATCCGGGACGTAGCTACGGCATCGGACATTGCAGCACAGCTCCCGTAGACGACGTTGCGCTCATTGCCATGGCCGTAGCGCTCCCGGAGCCGCGCGTCCGCCGTACTAGCACCGTGTAAATGTTAACGAGTGCCCATATGACTTTGTATATATATATATTCCATTCTCGGCACCAGCATGAACGATAGCATGCCCTCCCAGCCCTCTCTATGTACTTCTGATGCCATCAGGCAGGCATGGCGTTGCTAAAATACCAGGAGTGCCCTTCTGAGGGCAGGCCTGCTCCTTGTCAAGGCCGGTTGTGTAGAACGATATCATATAATATACGTCATGTGCAAACTAAAATGTCCCCACTGCTCCATTGGGCAACGCCACTATCATTTCCTTTATGGATTCACATTCCATCCATGGTCCTGGGCTGTTTCAGTATGAACAGAGCCTTTTCGGTCTGACCAGAGCACAAGTCTAGAGGGCTGGTCAGTTGCTGTATCCCCCGCCAGAGGGCAGGGCATGGTGGCAGTGGATGGCTTTGGACAACACCCCTCACTGCAGTGGAGCAAAGCTGGTTCCACTCTTTCTCCCCAGATGGCAGCACACTCCAGTCTGGAGAGAATTCCCAAGCCAGCCGGGCAAATTCGATGCCTTAAAGCAGGCATAAAGTAGTCACCCCAGCATAAGTGTCTGCTTAAAGCGGCTCATGGTAGATCAGCCATGTAGGTTCTCCATGCGTGTGGGAGCAGAGGCCGACAAAGGACACCCGTTCCCCGTCGTACGGTTTGGACACCACATCCCTGGTGAATAACTTTGTACATAGCCTAGCACTGAGCTCGGCAGCTGATACCTACCTGGCACAGCAGACACCGTGATCTATGCGGCAGTTCTCCCAGGGCCAGGCCCCTCCATTGCACTACGGTTGGGTTGACGCTCGCGAATCCCAAATGTGGATGACTCGGGTGCTCAGCGTCCGAGCTATCCCCTGACATCTAAACCAAAGTGAAAAGAAGCCACCTCTCGCTCTCGAACCCCATTCCCGGGCGCGTCGATGCAGCAAGCGCAAATGTCCAATTCCTGATTCCAAACTGCCGTGTTCGCCTGCCTCTGTAGACCTTGATATTTGTCGGATTCGAAATCTGCGAAATCCGGGACGTAGCTACGGAATCGGACATTGCAGCACAGCTCCCGTAGACGACGTTGCGCTCATTGCCATGGCCGTAGCGCTCCCGGAGCCGCGCGTCCGCCGTACTAGCACCGTGTAAATGTTAACGAGTGCCCATATGACTTTGTATATATATATATTCCATTCTCGGCACCAGCATGAACGATAGCATGCCCTCCCACCCCTCTCTATGTACTTCTGATGCCATCAGGCAGGCATGGCGTTGCTAAAATACCAGGAGTGCCCTTCTGAGGGCAGGCCTGCTCCTTGTCAAGGCCGGTTGTGTAGAACGATATCATATAATATACGTCATGTGCAAACTAAAATGTCCCCACTGCTCCATTGGGCAACGCCACTATCATTTCCTTTATGGATTCACATTCCATCCATGGTCCTGGGCTGTTTCAGTATGAACAGAGCCTTTTCGGTCTGACCAGAGCACAAGTCTAGAGGGCTGGTCAGTTGCTGTATCCCCCGCCAGAGGGCAGGGCATGGTGGCAGTGGATGGCTTTGGACAACACCCCTCACTGCAGTGGAGCAAAGCTGGTTCCACTCTTTCTCCCCAGATGGCAGCACACTCCAGTCTGGAGAGAATTCCCAAGCCAGCCGGGCAAATTCGATGCCTTAAAGCAGGCATAAAGTAGTCACCCCAGCATAAGTGTCTGCTTAAAGCGGCTCATGGTAGATCAGCCATGTAGGTTCTCCATGCGTGTGGGAGCAGAGGCCGACAAAGGACACCCGTTCCCCGTCGTACGGTTTGGACACCACATCCCTGGTGAATAACTTTGTACATAGCCTAGCACTGAGCTCGGCAGCTGATACCTACCTGGCACAGCAGACACCGTGATCTATGCGGCAGTTCTCCCAGGGCCAGGCCCCTCCATTGCACTACGGTTGGGTTGACGCTCGCGAATCCCAAATGTGGATGACTCGGGTGCTCAGCGTCCGAGCTATCCCCTGACATCTAAACCAAAGTGAAAAGAAGCCACCTCTCGCTCTCGAACCCCATTCCCGGGCGCGTCGATGCAGCAAGCGCAAATGTCCAATTCCTGACTCCAAACTGCCGTGTTCGCCTGCCTCTGTAGACCTTGATATTTGTCGGATTCGAAATCTGCGAAATCCGGGACGTAGCTACGGAATCGGACATTGCAGCACAGCTCCCGTAGACGACGTTGCGCTCATTGCCATGGCCGTAGCGCTCCCGGAGCCGCGCGTCCGCCGTACTAGCACCGTGTAAATGTTAACGAGTGCCCATATGACTTTGTATATATATATATTCCATTCTCGGCACCAGCATGAACGATAGCATGCCCTCCCACCCCTCTCTATGTACTTCTGATGCCATCAGGCAGGCATGGCGTTGCTAAAATACCAGGAGTGCCCTTCTGAGGGCAGGCCTGCTCCTTGTCAAGGCCGGTTGTGTAGCACGATATCATATAATATACGTCATGTGCAAACTAAAATGTCCCCACTGCTCCATTGGGCAACGCCACTATCATTTCCTTTATGGATTCACATTCCATCCATGGTCCTGGGCTGTTTCAGTATGAACAGAGCCTTTTCGGTCTGACCAGAGCACAAGTCTAGAGGGCTGGTCAGTTGCTGTATCCCCCGCCAGAGGGCAGGGCATGGTGGCAGTGGATGGCTTTGGACAACACCCCTCACTGCAGTGGAGCAAAGCTGGTTCCACTCTTTCTCCCCAGATGGCAGCACACTCCAGTCTGGAGAGAATTCCCAAGCCAGCCGGGCAAATTCGATGCCTTAAAGCAGGCATAAAGTAGTCACCCCAGCATAAGTGTCTGCTTAAAGCGGCTCATGGTAGATCAGCCATGTAGGTTCTCCATGCGTGTGGGAGCAGAGGCCGACAAAGGACACCCGTTCCCCGTCGTACGGTTTGGACACCACATCCCTGGTGAATAACTTTGTACATAGCCTAGCACTGAGCTCGGCAGCTGATACCTACCTGGCACAGCAGACACCGTGATCTATGCGGCAGTTCTCCCAGGGCCAGGCCCCTCCATTGCACTACGGTTGGGTTGACGCTCGCGAATCCCAAATGTGGATGACTCGGGTGCGCAGCGTCCGAGCTATCCCCTGACATCTAAACCAAAGTAAAAAGAAGCCACCTCTCGCTCTCGAACCCCATTCCCGGGCGCGTCGATGCAGCAAGCGCAAATGTCCAATTCCTGACTCCAAACTGCCGTGTTCGCCTGCCTCTGTAGACCTTGATATTTGTCCGATTCGAAATCTGCGAAATCCGGGACGTAGCTACGGAATCGGACATTGCAGCACAGCTCCCGTAGACGACGTTGCGCTCATTGCCATGGCCGTAGCGCTCCCGGAGCCGCGCGTCCGCCGTACTAGCACCGTGTAAATGTTAACGAGTGCCCATATGACTTTGTATATATATATATTCCATTCTCGGCACCAGCATGAACGATAGCATGCCCTCCCACCCCTCTCTATGTACTTCTGATGCCATCAGGCAGGCATGGCGTTGCTAAAATACCAGGAGTGCCCTTCTGAGGGCAGGCCTGCTCCTTGTCAAGGCCGGTTGTGTAGCACGATATCATATAATATACGTCATGTGCAAACTAAAATGTCCCCACTGCTCCATTGGGCAACGCCACTATCATTTCCTTTATGGATTCACATTCCATCCATGGTCCTGGGCTGTTTCAGTATGAACAGAGCCTTTTCGGTCTGACCAGAGCACAAGTCTAGAGGGCTGGTCAGTTGCTGTATCCCCCGCCAGAGGGCAGGGCATGGTGGCAGTGGATGGCTTTGGACAACACCCCTCACTGCAGTGGAGCAAAGCTGGTTCCACTCTTTCTCCCCAGATGGCAGCACACTCCAGTCTGGAGAGAATTCCCAAGCCAGCCGGGCAAATTCGATGCCTTAAAGCAGGCATAAAGTAGTCACCCCAGCATAAGTGTCTGCTTAAAGCGGCTCATGGTAGATCAGCCATGTAGGTTCTCCATGCGTGTGGGAGCAGAGGCCGACAAAGGACACCCGTTCCCCGTCGTACGGTTTGGACACCACATCCCTGGTGAATAACGTTGTACATAGCCTAGCACTGAGCTCGGCAGCTGATACCTACCTGGCACAGCAGACACCGTGATCTATGCGGCAGTTCTCCCAGGGCCAGGCCCCTCCATTGCACTACGGTTGGGTTGACGCTCGCGAATCCCAAATGTGGATGACTCGGGTGCGCAGCGTCCGAGCTATCCCCTGACATCTAAACCAAAGTAAAAAGAAGCCACCTCTCGCTCTCGAACCCCATTCCCGGGCGCGTCGATGCAGCAAGCGCAAATGTCCAATTCCTGATTCCAAACTGCCGTGTTCGCCTGCCTCTGTAGACCTTGATATTTGTCGGATTCGAAATCTGCGAAATCCGGGACGTAGCTACGGAATCGGACATTGCAGCACAGCTCCCGTAGACGACGTTGCGCTCATTGCCATGGCCGTAGCGCTCCCGGAGCCGCGCGTCCGCCGTACTAGCACCGTGCAAATGTTAACGAGTGCCCATATGACTTTGTATATATATATATTCCATTCTCGGCACCAGCATGAACGATAGCATGCCCTCCCACCCCTCTCTATGTACTTCTGATGCCATCAGGCAGGCATGGCGTTGCTAAAATACCAGGAGTGCCCTTCTGAGGGCAGGCCTGCTCCTTGTCAAGGCCGGTTGTGTAGCACGATATCATATAATATACGTCATGTGCAAACTAAAATGTCCCCACTGCTCCATTGGGCAACGCCACTATCATTTCCTTTATGGATTCACATTCCATCCATGGTCCTGGGCTGTTTCAGTATGAACAGAGCCTTTTCGGTCTGACCAGAGCACAAGTCTAGAGGGCTGGTCAGTTGCTGTATCCCCCGCCAGAGGGCAGGGCATGGTGGCAGTGGATGGCTTTGGACAACACCCCTCACTGCAGTGGAGCAAAGCTGGTTCCACTCTTTCTCCCCAGATGGCAGCACACTCCAGTCTGGAGAGAATTCCCAAGCCAGCCGGGCAAATTCGATGCCTTAAAGCAGGCATAAAGTAGTCACCCCAGCATAAGTGTCTGCTTAAAGCGGCTCATGGTAGATCAGCCATGTAGGTTCTCCATGCGTGTGGGAGCAGAGGCCGACAAAGGACACCCGTTCCCCGTCGTACGGTTTGGACACCACATCCCTGGTGAATAACGTTGTACATAGCCTAGCACTGAGCTCGGCAGCTGATACCTACCTGGCACAGCAGACACCGTGATCTATGCGGCAGTTCTCCCAGGGCCAGGCCCCTCCATTGCACTACGGTTGGGTTGACGCTCGCGAATCCCAAATGTGGATGACTCGGGTGCGCAGCGTCCGAGCTATCCCCTGACATCTAAACCAAAGTAAAAAGAAGCCACCTCTCGCTCTCGAACCCCATTCCCGGGCGCGTCGATGCAGCAAGCGCAAATGTCCAATTCCTGATTCCAAACTGCCGTGTTCGCCTGCCTCTGTAGACCTTGATATTTGTCGGATTCGAAATCTGCGAAATCCGGGACGTAGCTACGGAATCGGACATTGCAGCACAGCTCCCGTAGACGACGTTGCGCTCATTGCCATGGCCGTAGCGCTCCCGGAGCCGCGCGTCCGCCGTACTAGCACCGTGCAAATGTTAACGAGTGCCCATATGACTTTGTATATATATATATTCCATTCTCGGCACCAGCATGAACGATAGCATGCCCTCCCACCCCTCTCTATGTACTTCTGATGCCATCAGGCAGGCATGGCGTTGCTAAAATACCAGGAGTGCCCTTCTGAGGGCAGGCCTGCTCCTTGTCAAGGCCGGTTGTGTAGAACGATATCATATAATATACGTCATGTGCAAACTAAAATGTCCCCACTGCTCCATTGGGCAACGCCACTATCATTTCCTTTATGGATTCACATTCCATCCATGGTCCTGGGCTGTTTCAGTATGAACAGAGCCTTTTCGGTCTGACCAGAGCACAAGTCTAGAGGGCTGGTCAGTTGCTGTATCCCCCGCCAGAGGGCAGGGCATGGTGGCAGTGGATGGCTTTGGACAACACCCCTCACTGCAGTGGAGCAAAGCTGGTTCCACTCTTTCTCCCCAGATGGCAGCACACTCCAGTCTGGAGAGAATTCCCAAGCCAGCCGGGCAAATTCGATGCCTTAAAGCAGGCATAAAGTAGTCACCCCAGCATAAGTGTCTGCTTAAAGCGGCTCATGGTAGATCAGCCATGTAGGTTCTCCATGCGTGTGGGAGCAGAGGCCGACAAAGGACACCCGTTCCCCGTCGTACGGTTTGGACACCACATCCCTGGTGAATAACTTTGTACATAGCCTAGCACTGAGCTCGGCAGCTGATACCTACCTGGCACAGCAGACACCGTGATCTATGCGGCAGTTCTCCCAGGGCCAGGCCCCTCCATTGCACTACGGTTGGGTTGACGCTCGCGAATCCCAAATGTGGATGACTCGGGTGCTCAGCGTCCGAGCTATCCCCTGACATCTAAACCAAAGTGAAAAGAAGCCACCTCTCGCTCTCGAACCCCATTCCCGGGCGCGTCGATGCAGCAAGCGCAAATGTCCAATTCCTGATTCCAAACTGCCGTGTTCGCCTGCCTCTGTAGACCTTGATATTTGTCGGATTCGAAATCTGCGAAATCCGGGACGTAGCTACGGAATCGGACATTGCAGCACAGCTCCAGTAGACGACGTTGCGCTCATTGCCATGGCCGTAGCGCTCCCGGAGCCGCGCGTCCGCCGTACTAGCACCGTGTAAATGTTAACGAGTGCCCATATGACTTTGTATATATATATATTCCATTCTCGGCACCAGCATGAACGATAGCATGCCCTCCCACCCCTCTCTATGTACTTCTGATGCCATCAGGCAGGCATGGCGTTGCTAAAATACCAGGAGTGCCCTTCTGAGGGCAGGCCTGCTCCTTGTCAAGGCCGGTTGTGTAGCACGATATCATATAATATACGTCATGTGCAAACTAAAATGTCCCCACTGCTCCATTGGGCAACGCCACTATCATTTCCTTTATGGATTCACATTCCATCCATGGTCCTGGGCTGTTTCAGTATGAACAGAGCCTTTTCGGTCTGACCAGAGCACAAGTCTAGAGGGCTGGTCAGTTGCTGTATCCCCCGCCAGAGGGCAGGGCATGGTGGCAGTGGATGGCTTTGGACAACACCCCTCACTGCAGTGGAGCAAAGCTGGTTCCACTCTTTCTCCCCAGATGGCAGCACACTCCAGTCTGGAGAGAATTCCCAAGCCAGCCGGGCAAATTCGATGCCTTAAAGCAGGCATAAAGTAGTCACCCCAGCATAAGTGTCTGCTTAAAGCGGCTCATGGTAGATCAGCCATGTAGGTTCTCCATGCGTGTGGGAGCAGAGGCCGACAAAGGACACCCGTTCCCCGTCGTACGGTTTGGACACCACATCCCTGGTGAATAACTTTGTACATAGCCTAGCACTGAGCTCGGCAGCTGATACCTACCTGGCACAGCAGACACCGTGATCTATGCGGCAGTTCTCCCAGGGCCAGGCCCCTCCATTGCACTACGGTTGGGTTGACGCTCGCGAATCCCAAATGTGGATGACTCGGGTGCTCAGCGTCCGAGCTATCCCCTGACATCTAAACCAAAGTAAAAAGAAGCCACCTCTCGCTCTCGAACCCCATTCCCGGGCGCGTCGATGCAGCAAGCGCAAATGTCCAATTCCTGATTCCAAACTGCCGTGTTCGCCTGCCTCTGTAGACCTTGATATTTGTCGGATTCGAAATCTGCGAAATCCGGGACGTAGCTACGGAATCGGACATTGCAGCACAGCTCCCGTAGACGACGTTGCGCTCATTGCCATGGCCGTAGCGCTCCCGGAGCCGCGCGTCTGCCGTACTAGCACCGTGTAAATGTTAACGAGTGCCCATATGACTTTGTATATATATATATTCCATTCTCGGCACCAGCATGAACGATAGCATGCCCTCCCACCCCTCTCTATGTACTTCTGATGCCATCAGGCAGGCATGGCGTTGCTAAAATACCAGGAGTGCCCTTCTGAGGGCAGGCCTGCTCCTTGTCAAGGCCGGTTGTGTAGCACGATATCATATAATATACGTCATGTGCAAACTAAAATGTCCCCACTGCTCCATTGGGCAACGCCACTATCATTTCCTTTATGGATTCACATTCCATCCATGGTCCTGGGCTGTTTCAGTATGAACAGAGCCTTTTCGGTCTGACCAGAGCACAAGTCTAGAGGGCTGGTCAGTTGCTGTATCCCCCGCCAGAGGGCAGGGCATGGTGGCAGTGGATGGCTTTGGACAACACCCCTCACTGCAGTGGAGCAAAGCTGGTTCCACTCTTTCTCCCCAGATGGCAGCACACTCCAGTCTGGAGAGAATTCCCAAGCCAGCCGGGCAAATTCGATGCCTTAAAGCAGGCATAAAGTAGTCACCCCAGCATAAGTGTCTGCTTAAAGCGGCTCATGGTAGATCAGCCATGTAGGTTCTCCATGCGTGTGGGAGCAGAGGCCGACAAAGGACACCCGTTCCCCGTCGTACGGTTTGGACACCACATCCCTGGTGAATAACGTTGTACATAGCCTAGCACTGAGCTCGGCAGCTGATACCTACCTGGCACAGCAGACACCGTGATCTATGCGGCAGTTCTCCCAGGGCCAGGCCCCTCCATTGCACTACGGTTGGGTTGACGCTCGCGAATCCCAAATGTGGATGACTCGGGTGCGCAGCGTCCGAGCTATCCCCTGACATCTAAACCAAAGTAAAAAGAAGCCACCTCTCGCTCTCGAACCCCATTCCCGGGCGCGTCGATGCAGCAAGCGCAAATGTCCGATTCCTGATTCCAAACTGCCGTGTTCGCCTGCCTCTGTAGACCTTGATATTTGTCGGATTCGAAATCTGCGAAATCCGGGACGTAGCTACGGAATCGGACATTGCAGCACAGCTCCCGTAGACGACGTTGCGCTCATTGCCATGGCCGTAGCGCTCCCGGAGCCGCGCGTCCGCCGTACTAGCACCGTGTAAATGTTAACGAGTGCCCATATGACTTTGTATATATATATATTCCATTCTCGGCACCAGCATGAACGATAGCATGCCCTCCCACCCCTCTCTATGTACTTCTGATGCCATCAGGCAGGCATGGCGTTGCTAAAATACCAGGAGTGCCCTTCTGAGGGCAGGCCTGCTCCTTGTCAAGGCCGGTTGTGTAGAACGATATCATATAATATACGTCATGTGCAAACTAAAATGTCCCCACTGCTCCATTGGGCAACGCCACTATCATTTCCTTTATGGATTCACATTCCATCCAAGGTCCTGGGCTGTTTCAGTATGAACAGAGCCTTTTCGGTCTGACCAGAGCACAAGTCTAGAGGGCTGGTCAGTTGCTGTATCCCCCGCCAGAGGGCAGGGCATGGTGGCAGTGGATGGCTTTGGACAACACCCCTCACTGCAGTGGAGCAAAGCTGGTTCCACTCTTTCTCCCCAGATGGCAGCACACTCCAGTCTGGAGAGAATTCCCAAGCCAGCCGGGCAAATTCGATGCCTTAAAGCAGGCATAAAGTAGTCACCCCAGCATAAGTGTCTGCTTAAAGCGGCTCATGGTAGATCAGCCATGTAGGTTCTCCATGCGTGTGGGAGCAGAGGCCGACAAAGGACACCCGTTCCCCGTCGTACGGTTTGGACACCACATCCCTGGTGAATAACTTTGTACATAGCCTAGCACTGAGCTCGGCAGCTGATACCTACCTGGCACAGCAGACACCGTGATCTATGCGGCAGTTCTCCCAGGGCCAGGCCCCTCCATTGCACTACGGTTGGGTTGACGCTCGCGAATCCCAAATGTGGATGACTCGGGTGCGCAGCGTCCGAGCTATCCCCTGACATCTAAACCAAAGTAAAAAGAAGCCACCTCTCGCTCTCGAACCCCATTCCCGGGCGCGTCGATGCAGCAAGCGCAAATGTCCAATTCCTGATTCCAAACTGCCGTGTTCGCCTGCCTCTGTAGACCTTGATATTTGTCGGATTCGAAATCTGCGAAATCCGGGACGTAGCTACGGAATCGGACATTGAAGCACAGCTCCCGTAGACGACGTTGCGCTCATTGCCATGGCCGTAGCGCTCCCGGAGCCGCGCGTCCGCCGTACTAGCACCGTGTAAATGTTAACGAGTGCCCATATGACTTTGTATATATATATATTCCATTCTCGGCACCAGCATGAACGATAGCATGCCCTCCCACCCCTCTCTATGTACTTCTGATGCCATCAGGCAGGCATGGCGTTGCTAAAATACCAGGAGTGCCCTTCTGAGGGCAGGCCTGCTCCTTGTCAAGGCCGGTTGTGTAGCACGATATCATATAATATACGTCATGTGCAAACTAAAATGTCCCCACTGCTCCATTGGGCAACGCCACTATCATTTCCTTTATGGATTCACATTCCATCCATGGTCCTGGGCTGTTTCAGTATGAACAGAGCCTTTTCGGTCTGACCAGAGCACGAGTCTAGAGGGCTGGTCAGTTGCTGTATCCCCCGCCAGAGGGCAGGGCATGGTGGCAGTGGATGGCTTTGGACAACACCCCTCACTGCAGTGGAGCAAAGCTGGTTCCACTCTTTCTCCCCAGATGGCAGCACACTCCAGTCTGGAGAGAATTCCCAAGCCAGCCGGGCAAATTCGATGCCTTAAAGCAGGCATAAAGTAGTCACCCCAGCATAAGTGTCTGCTTAAAGCGGCTCATGGTAGATCAGCCATGTAGGTTCTCCATGCGTGTGGGAGCAGAGGCCGACAAAGGACACCCGTTCCCCGTCGTACGGTTTGGACACCACATCCCTGGTGAATAACTTTGTACATAGCCTAGCACTGAGCTCGGCAGCTGATACCTACCTGGCACAGCAGACACCGTGATCTATGCGGCAGTTCTCCCAGGGCCAGGCCCCTCCATTGCACTACGGTTGGGTTGACGCTCGCGAATCCCAAATGTGGATGACTCGGGTGCGCAGCGTCCGAGCTATCCCCTGACATCTAAACCAAAGTAAAAAGAAGCCACCTCTCGCTCTCGAACCCCATTCCCGGGCGCGTCGATGCAGCAAGCGCAAATGTCCAATTCCTGATTCCAAACTGCCGTGTTCGCCTGCCTCTGTAGACCTTGATATTTGTCGGATTCGAAATCTGCGAAATCCGGGACGTAGCTACGGAATCGGACATTGCAGCACAGCTCCCGTAGACGACGTTGCGCTCATTGCCATGGCCGTAGCGCTCCCGGAGCCGCGCGTCCGCCGTACTAGCACCGTGTAAATGTTAACGAGTGCCCATATGACTTTGTATATATATATATTCCATTCTCGGCACCAGCATGAACGATAGCATGCCCTCCCACCCCTCTCTATGTACTTCTGATGCCATCAGGCAGGCATGGCGTTGCTAAAATACCAGGAGTGCCCTTCTGAGGGCAGGCCTGCTCCTTGTCAAGGCCGGTTGTGTAGCACGATATCATATAATATACGTCATATGCAAACTAAAATGTCCCCACTGCTCCATTGGGCAACGCCACTATCATTTCCTTTATGGATTCACATTCCATCCATGGTCCTGGGCTGTTTCAGTATGAACAGAGCCTTTTCGGTCTGACCAGAGCACAAGTCTAGAGGGCTGGTCAGTTGCTGTATCCCCCGCCAGAGGGCAGGGCATGGTGGCAGTGGATGGCTTTGGACAACACCCCTCACTGCAGTGGAGCAAAGCTGGTTCCACTCTTTCTCCCCAGATGGCAGCACACTCCAGTCTGGAGAGAATTCCCAAGCCAGCCGGGCAAATTCGATGCCTTAAAGCAGGCATAAAGTAGTCACCCCAGCATAAGTGTCTGCTTAAAGCGGCTCATGGTAGATCAGCCATGTAGGTTCTCCATGCGTGTGGGAGCAGAGGCCGACAAAGGACACCCGTTCCCCGTCGTACGGTTTGGACACCACATCCCTGGTGAATAACTTTGTACATAGCCTAGCACTGAGCTCGGCAGCTGATACCTACCTGGCACAGCAGACACCGTGATCTATGCGGCAGTTCTCCCAGGGCCAGGCCCCTCCATTGCACTACGGTTGGGTTGACGCTCGCGAATCCCAACTGTGGATGACTCGGGTGCTCAGCGTCCGAGCTATCCCCTGTCATCTAAACCAAAGTAAAAAGAAGCCACCTCTCGCTCTCGAACCCCATTCCCGGGCGCGTCGATGCAGCAAGCGCAAATGTCCAATTCCTGATTCCAAACTGCCGTGTTTGCCTGCCTCTGTAGACCTTGATATTTGTCGGATTCGAAATCTGCGAAATCCGGGACGTAGCTACGGAATCGGACATTGCAGCACAGCTCCCGTAGACGACGTTGCGCTCATTGCCATGGCCGTAGCGCTCCCGGAGCCGCGCGTCCGCCGTACTAGCACCGTGTAAATGTTAACGAGTGCCCATATGACTTTGTATATATATATATTCCATTCTCGGCACCAGCATGAACGATAGCATGCCCTCCCACCCCTCTCTATGTACTTCTGATGCCATCAGGCAGGCATGGCGTTGCTAAAATACCAGGAGTGCCCTTCTGAGGGCAGGCCTGCTCCTTGTCAAGGCCGGTTGTGTAGCACGATATCATATAATATACGTCATGTGCAAACTAAAATGTCCCCACTGCTCCATTGGGCAACGCCACTATCATTTCCTTTATGGATTCACATTCCATCCATGGTCCTGGGCTGTTTCAGTATGAACAGAGCCTTTTCGGTCTGACCAGAGCACAAGTCTAGAGGGCTGGTCAGTTGCTGTATCCCCCGCCAGAGGGCAGGGCATGGTGGCAGTGGATGGCTTTGGACAACACCCCTCACTGCAGTGGAGCAAAGCTGGTTCCACTCTTTCTCCCCAGATGGCAGCACACTCCAGTCTGGAGAGAATTCCCAAGCCAGCCGGGCAAATTCGATGCCTTAAAGCAGGCAT